>JALIGW010000023.1:9891784-10121784 GCA_023053685.1 Diadophis punctatus similis | reverse complement strand
GCTGGGACCAGGTGGGTGGCGTGTGGCAACAGTTGCAAATCGTTGCCAGATTATCTTGTGTTAGGCAGTAAACATTTTTGTGAAGTAAAAAATAACTAACTAAAAATCGTTCATGACCCCGAAAGTGTTCGCGTACCACCTGGAAGGCCCTCGCGTACCACTAGTGGTACACGTACCACAGGTTGGGAACCACTGCTATAATCATTAGGTGTGGTGTCACATCATCCCCATTTTAACCTTCCGTTGGCTTCCCTCATTGACTTTGCTTGTCAGAACTGGCAGTGAGGATCACAAATGACCATCGCATGGGACACTGCAACCGTCATAATTGCAAGCCAGTTCCCAAGCATTTGGATCATGCTCACAACAACTATGGCCATGTTGCATCAACAGAACTTGAGGACCAGCTGAAAGGGTCTTCATAACTCTGAATGCTGGCTGAATGAAGGGTTGTTAACTGAGGTCTATTTATTTATACATCAAATTTCTTAACCATCCATCTCCCTTATAGAGGGGCTCTGTGTATAAAGACTTACCTGGATTTTTTCCGTGGTCAATCCATTTTCCTATCCAAAATCCTGCATGCAATACAGACCTTGTTAGCTGCAGAGGTGATAATAAAACTCTTTTCATTTACGTGTTCTTACCAAAAAAAGTAAAGGCTCCCTTGAGTCAGCTTCTACTTGGACTGATCCGTGATGTTTTCCTGGCAACGATACAAAAGTAATTCACCGCTGCCTTCTTGGGAAAGTTTTTTTCAGCTACCCAGCCTGGACTGTAGCCCTTTCAGTATAGTCTTAAGTACTATGTAGGATGCCGCATGGAGTTTTCATTAGTGGGTTCCCCACCTAATTGATTGGGCCCAGTGCTTTAAAAACAGAAGCCAGTAGCACTTAACTGAATCATGAGTCATGCTTGATTTTACGACCTGTTTGGATATGTTTCTTAAGTGAATCACTTCAGTTGTTCAGTGAATCATGTGGATCTTAAGCAAATCCACCCTCCCCCCGCTTATTTTACTGGTCAGGAGCAAATGGCGATCATGTGACCCTGGGATGTTACAACCACTGGAAATACATTCCAGGTACCCAGCACTTGAATTTTGATCACATGACCATGGGAATGCTGCTTCAAGTCATAAGTGCAAGGACTGGTCATAAGTCACTTTTTTCAGTGCCATTCTAACTTCGAAGGGTTAGTAAATGGATGGTTGTTAAGTCAAGCCAAGTCTACAGAGGCTGCATTTTTGTTCCACTACTCCCTTATCATTACATGGACCTACTATTCATTGTTGAACCCCGAGACTGACTTGCAAGTAAAGCCCAACCAAGATGCCAGATGAAAACCTATCACTGCTTACATAATATTATAAAAACACAGGCTTGTGCCTGGAACCCCAGGGAATGTTTACAGTAGACTGGGATTAGTTTAATCCTTTCTGCTTTTTGTCATTTATTTTTGCTCTCTCCTATATGACCAATATAGGCCTTCAGGACATTTTTAATTAAATCTATGTGCCAAACTCTAAAAAGAAAGCCACAAATAGCCACCCACCAGTTCTCTGAAGCCGGCAATGTGATGACTATCTCTGGATTTCTCTTTTTGTATTTTTTTTTACAAGAGGCAACGCCATGAACTGTAGCATATCTGAGAACTTTTTAAGTTCCTGTTTCTACCCCTTCACAATTTCATTCACCGGTCCCCTCTGAATTTCTGTGCAGCTTGTTAGAAATGTAAAAATATGGTTTGTAGTTGTCTTCTAGCTTCACAATCAGAGTTGACTTTGTGGGCCTTGCAGCCAAGACTCTGCTACCTCCCGGAAGATGTGAATGAAGTAGTAGCTCACAATACTTTACGAAGGGCGCCTCATCTGGTAGCCACAATTCAGTATCATTACTCTAGCCCAGGGGTCCCCAAACTTGGCAACTTTAAGACTTGTGGACTTCAACTCCCAGAATTCTCCAGCCCTGGCTGGAGAATTCTGGGAGTTGAAGTCCACAAGTCTTAAAGTTGCCAAGTTTGGGGACCCCTGGGCTAGCCAATTGCCCTGTAATTCTCTGGTCATTCCCCCCTTCACTTACTAACCAGAGCTGACTCTGCTTAGCTTCCAGATCAGCCAGTGTTGGATAATGTTGCCTTCTTACTGAAACTATTGACCATCTTATATGTCAAGTGATTATGCCTATTGTCCACAGAGCTTGAGTGCTTGGTAGATCAAGATTTCCTAATTTAGTTCATGTCCTTTTCTCCCCAGGAAGGACCAGTTCTCGCTCCTCCCTAGATGATTTGCTTGCCTCAGAAGATGGCTTGGAGCATCACTATTTTCCTGGGGATGGCACCTGCATAAAGCTAGACTCTAGCAATACAACAGCTGGACACAATCAAGCAGTTACTCAAAGTCCCAGCTCTAGCACTGACTCTAAAGTTGCAAATCAGGTGCCAGCTTCACCCCAAGCAACGAAACCAATGTTCAGTGCCTCAGAAGCTTCTGACTGGTCCTTGCCTTGTCCTTGCGAGGAACACTGGTTGCCATCCAAGCCGAAGACTCCACACTCGACATCCCACCTGTTTGACCCAGCCAGAGAGGAGCCATTCCTACTTGGCAGTCCTCATTGGGAGCAACCTTTGCCTCATCCAACCAATTGGAATGCATGTTTTTGCAGAACAGCCAATTGGGTTCTGCCTCCTGCGTGGGACTTAGAGATGTGGGCAGCTGATCAAAAGCTAGTCGGCAATCCAAGCCTAAACAATGGTAGATGCATCCATTGGAGAGGTGAGCCTCAACAGGTAGCATATTTTGGAGAAATGGCACAGCCTGTTAAGGTCACCTTGATAAAATCAAGTTTTTAACTGAAGTGGGATGAAGAGAAGATCTAAAGTGTCATAAAAGAATAGGAGCAAGTCCCTGGAGATGGTTGCCTGCTCTAAACCCTAGAAATATTCAAAATAAGAATAGACAAAACCTTGGCCTTTTAGATCAGAAACACCATATCTCCTGCATGTGAACATCTCCAGCAAATCATCTGTATTTCCCAATCAAATTTACTCAGTTACTTTCTCACCAACTCATCTAGTCTAGAAAAATCATGATTTTTTTTTGTTTAGTTTTCACTGTTGCTGCAGTCCTAGACACTCCCAGAAAGAAATCAGGATGAGTTCCATGGTCTCAGTCTATAGCAGTGTTTCTGAACCTTGGCAGCTTTAAGATATATGGATTTCAAGGTATCTTAAAGTTGCTAAAGTTAAGAAACACTGGTCTAAAGATTTATATCTTGGGTTGGGAAATGGGAGCATCCAATTTCAAATCCATAAGTATTCAAGAAGTTTAGGAGTTATGGCAGAGAATGCTTTTACTCCTTGATGTTTAGGAGGTCAAAATCCACCAAGATTGCTTCAGGAAGTGTTTTCCCTTTAAGGAAAAAAAAGAAAAGGTATCCATGTACAGATGCCTATTTATAGTGGGAAACTCCTAAAAAAAATAAGGTTACCATACTTAAAGATGTACAAATGTTTGATAAATAGACATCAGTGGATATTCCTGACTATTGGTCTCTGCAGATATTCATATTCGACAAGGAATATCGTACTGTATATCCTAGTTGGATGATACTAATACTTTCTGCATTTTTTAAAAAAGATGCAGCTTCCCACCTTTATTATTTTTATAAATAATTCAACATGGCAAACTGAACTAATACTCCTCCTTCATCCTATTTCCCCCACAACAATAACTCTGTAAGGTGAATTGAGCTGAGATAAAGAGTGACTGGCCCAAAGTAATCCAGCAGGTTTTCATGCCTAAATTGGGACTAGAATTTACCCTCTGCTAGTTATTGTCCCAAAGTCACCCACCCAGCTTTTATGTTTACGGTGGGATTAGAACTCGCACTTCACTTTTGCTTACAACTTTGCAGAAATTTCTGGCTTCAGAGAGATGATTTCTCATTCCATCTTGCAAACACCTATGTTGTCATTTTTGAGACATTATTCAACTCCCAGATTGCAATTTGGAAAAAAAACTTTTTTCATATCAGCGTGGAAGTTATTTGAGTATCCCTGGGGGTGAATGTAGGAACACAGAGGGGTTTTTTCCCCCCAGCAATTGCTTATCTCTTTTCATAATTTGTTTTATTAAGGTTGTCTTTTGGGTTGTAAATGGATATCTTTTTTTCTGTAAATAGGGATGGGGTTTCAAAGATAAGGATTATTTTCCTGGAATGCCCTATCAAAATGCAAGCTCTCCTTCTAGATGACTTAAGAAGCAGCTGTACTTGCATAAGAAGAAGAAAACATTGCAAGTGAACCGCCACTAAGATCTATGAATGGGAGTTTTATCTCCAATTGGAAAAAGAAAGAATAGTTTGATTGTGTGGGGAGAATGATTGGGCAATGGCTGTATTGAAAAAACATTTGGATCTGTCCTAACAAGCACAAGGAATGTTTCTCATGAAAATTGGTGCCTCTTAAAACAAAGGCAGTGATTTATATTTTGAAGGCAACTCAAAACTGGCTGACTTGTTCCCTGTACAAACAGTCGGTGGCCTGTGCAGGAACACATCCCATTGTCATTGACCAGAATGGACACGTCATTTTGCCTAGAGCTGCAGCAAACAAAGGTAGTGAAGTCAGTAAGGGAATGAACAGGAAAGTGATGAGAAGTGTGGGAAGTGAGAATACACTGAATGGAATTGGAATGGTTTCAGGGGGAAAAAATGACGCAAGGAAAAGAGCTAAGCTAGAAAAGCTGAAGAAAAAGTGATAGTGAGGAAGTATTGACGATGATGGGCATTTTCTTCCATTTCTGAAATGTAGGAGCCTAAATGAAGAAGTTGCTTACTTGGAAGCTACCTGGAGAATTAAACAGGGTTACCATAATGTGAGAGCCAGTTTGATGTACTGGTTAAGGCGTCAGGGTAGGAACCAGAAGTCTGTAAGTTGTAGCCCTGCCTTAGCACAAAGCCAAATAGTTGACCTTGGGCCAGTTACTTTCTCTCAGCCCAAACAAACAGGCGGTGGCAAACTACTTCTGTGGGGGGAGGGGGGAAACTTGCCAAGAAAACTGCAGGGACTTGTCTAAGTAATCTTCAAGAATCAGATAGGAAGAAAAAAAATTATATTGTAGTTGCAGTAGGTCCATTACTCCCTAGCTGTTCCAGATTAAGCCTGTGATGGCTAGGCTACAACATGTGGGCAACCAGTAGAGATTAGCAAAGAGAAGCAGAAATTCTAATTCTTGACTGCCAGCTCGTGTTTGTCTGGACTTATCCGCCAGCCTTAAAGTCTTTCTAACAGTCCCAACAGATTCAGCAGGGCCTACTTAGCCACAACACCAACATTGCTGAGGTAGATTACCTGAGAAATTTGTATAAAAGATTCTTGTACAGACTTTGATAAGAAGGTTAACGAACAGCACCCAAAACTATTGTGGAGCACAAAAGTGCAAGAATCTGAACAAAGCAGCCAAAGATTCCTGTTGTAACATCTCCTTGCTCTGTTGAGGCACCTGTCTTTCCATGCAGAATTATAATTCCCTCTTCAGAATCAGAATATTTCTACTCTATTTAAGGAGAATGTGCCAGCTACTGCGGGAACTTCCTCAGACATGTAAACACTAAGCTTTTCCATGTGTGAATTATTCCAATTTGTATAATCAATAAACATTTTAACGTATCTCTGAGCTTTTGCCTATTCATTGAGTGATGCTGACAAATTAGGATTTGGAAAAAGCCACCCACTCTGAAGCTGAACAGGAAAGATTTGAGAAACCGACATCTGAAAACTTGTTCTACATTCCAAATAAGTGAAATCAGTAACTTCAATGCCTAGTAAGGGACTTCCTTCCCACTTTTAATTTCGCTACACTGCTTTATGGTCCAAATAATTTGTTTATCTGTTCTTTATAAATTCGCTTTAGAACGTAAAGATTTTTTAAATGTACAGATCTAAGAAAAAGCGTCTCAGCATTTACAATCCTGCTACTTACAAATAGCAAATAATGAATACTTTTCACCCAATTTCCCTTTACATACACATACATACACATACATTTAGAAGAAACAAAACAAATAGGAATAATTGAATCTTGGGGGAACATGTATTAGATTCCTAGGAAACACAATGAAACAATGACATTTTGGCCAATTTATCCCATTCTCTCCCCTTGAATCTTTTGGCATGTGCCATTTTTTCCCCAAGACAGTAATAATCCAGGAGCAGAGTTCCAGCTATCTCCTTTGGTTTCTTAGTTTTTCGAGTGGAGCATTATTTGAGAAAATTCATCTGAAAAGAGAATAAATTTGCCAAAATGTGGTTCTGCAATTCGGAGAATATTGAACATATTTTTTCCAATAGGAGCACAAGGTAACATATCCTAGTGTAAGCATTTGCCTGCATCTAGAATTCTGTGGGGCAATTCCTATTAACCAAAAGGATCGAAAGAGGAATCACTGGAGCAGAGTTCACCAACCTTTTTGGCTTTGCAGACCAGCGGGGTGGGGGCAGGTGGGGTGGGAAGAGGGGATGGTTCCGTGTGTGGGGCGGGCAAGTGCACAAGGAACTCCATTTGCACAAGCTGCTACTCACGCAAATGTAGCGCATGCACTCATGCGAATGTGCGTGCGCACACTAGCCACTTCTGTGGCCTGGTTTTGAAAGGCTCAAGGCCTGGTAGTGGACGGTGGCCCGGTGGTTTGGGACCCCAGTGGGGTCCCCACTGTAGAGCAGTGTTTCTCAATCTTGGTAACCTTAACACATCTGGACTTCCAACAGAACGCTGGCTAGAGAATTCTAGGAGTTGAAGTTCACACATCTTAAAATTATGAGGTTGAGAACCTGATTTAGAGAAAGGGATTAGGCACAGCGGTGGGTTGCTCCCGGTTCGGCCCGGTAGCGCCAGTGGCGGGAGGCTACACCCACCCACCCAGGACGCTTCTGTGCATGTGCAGAAGCATTGCGCGCATGTGCAAGCGCGCACACGAATCGGTAGCAAAGGGTTTTAGAACCCACTACTGAGGCAGACCCATTAGTATTTCTATTTTGGATTAGCTGATCTGTTTAGTTAAAAAGTAAAATTTCAAGCTGAGTTTGACTTGTAGTACAGCGATCCCCAGCTTGGTGGACCCGGCCTGGCGTGGAGGGGGGGGAGCAGGATATGTGAGTGCACAGGTCCATTTGAGCAAGCAGGCCCTCTACTCACGCATATGAAGCTTTGAGCATGAGCGAAGGGTGCGTGTGCTCATGTGCGAAGCTCCACTTGTGTGAGCAGCAAACACTTGCATGAGAGAAGCTCCACATACGCAAACAGAGGGCACTTGAGTGGTGGGTGTTTTGCTCGAAGCTCTACAATGTGAGCAGAGGGTGCTTGCGCTCACGCAATTGCACATGCTTGTCCACCGTTCACAGGAGTGGAACTTCATGTGTGCGAGCTTGCCCATTTCTCCCACGCCTCAGTTTCAAATAGGCCACGGCCCAGTAGTGGGCCGGGGATTGGGGACTCCTGTTGTAGTGAGTCTTACAGCCAGTTTTGCTTCTCTTAACATTATTTTCTCACAACAGATCCCACACTATACTTTTTGCCATATTTTGAATATCTTATTTTTCCCCATCTCTCCATCTTTAATAAATATTAAATAAAATAGCTACTTATTCTGGGTTTGTTTGTTTTTGCAATTTATTGATAACTTACAACCATTCACTTAGTTTTGCCCATCAATCATAACTATTTACCGGTAGGTCTTGATAAATAATTTTCAGATCCATATTCCTAATTGCATTATACAATCTATTATTTGCTGCAAGGCATGGTTTGCATACCAAAATACTATTATTTGAACTCTTGGCCAATTAATTAGTTTACAGAGAACATTCCGTTAGAATCTCTTGGTTTCTACTCATCTTATTGCCAGCCTTAAAGTCTTTCTAAGAGTCCTAATTTTCTGTTTCCCAATATTCTTTCTTCACACGGCTTATTTATTTGCAGTTTCATGATCTCACTCTTTTCCAGTCCACTACCTCCTGCAATTTTCTATTCATTCTCTAAAATATTTGTATTTCATTTAAATTGCACTAGTATCAATCAATGCACATATAGTGAAATTAGTGTTTCTCTAATCATAAACAACGAACAGAGAGAATTATAGAAATTAGAACTAATGGCAAGGAAAATGAGCATTGAACAGGTGTTATCCTGGACTATATATTGCAGTTCAAAAATCCTACTTTTGCTGTGATTTTATTTGGTGATAAAAGGAAGCTATTCTCTCTGCCTCTCCACACTGCTGAGTTGTTCCCCACCCATCTTGGAATCAACAAAAAACAATTTTAGCATGAAGATTGCTGCCCCTACTGCTGATCTGTATCTGTTTTTTCTCTTCTCAATCACTGCAGTAAAATAACCTGTTTTTTCTCCAAAATAATGGATGCTCTTAGAGTCCAGGGGTTGGCAAACTTGGCAACTTTAAGACTTGTGGACTTCAACTCCCCTGATTCTCCAGCCAACATAGCTGGCTGCAGAATTCTGGGAGTTGAAGTCCACAAGTCTTAAAGTTGCCAAATTTGAAGACCTCTGTGACTTAGACAGTGCTGAAATAAAATTATCCAATTTCTGTGGATAAATTCCAGGTAAGTACAAGTAAGAAGCTTTCTCTCTTTTTTTTTTTCATTCCTTTTCATTGATATTTGATGTAATGACGTCAGCAACCAGGAACACACAACTTTTGGAGAGTTAGTGGCAGCACTGCCTTGAATGGAATGCTGGAGACCATATTCCAAAAGATAGGTATTGTCCGGGCAAAATTAAACTTCATTCCACTCCATTTTCATGTGAGTTTCATTAAGATGAAATTAATGCAGTCAACATTGTTTCTCATTTATTTAATAACATTTCTCTGGTATAATAAAGATTCCAATTTAGTAGCATCTTCTGGAAGTCCCCTAAGTGTGGGCCTCAAGACCTGCAGTTATCTGGGGCCCATGAAACTCCAGTTTTATAAGACTGTTATAAAATTACAACTAGTCTAGAGCATGGTTCTCAACTGTGCCAATTTTAAGATGTGTGGACTTCAACTCCCAGAATTCCCCAGTAAGCATAGAACCTAGAATCGTAGGGCTGGAAGGGAACCACGGAGGTCTTCTAGTCTAACCCCTTGCTCAAGGCAGGGTACCTTATACCATCCCAGTCAAATGGTTGTTCAGTCTATTTTTTAAAACCTCCAGTGATGGAGCATCCGCAACTCCAGAAGGCAAACTATTCCATTGATTAATTGTTCTCATTGTCAGAAAATTTCTCTTTACTTCTAGGTTGGATCTCTCTTTAACAAGCTTTTACCCATTACTTCTTGTCCTGCCCTCGGGTGCTTTGGAGAATAAATGAATTCCCTCTTCTCTATGACAGCCCCTCAGGTACTGGAAGACAGTTATTATGTCCCCCCCCAACCATCCTTCTCTTCCATAGGGCTAGCACTACAGGCTTTTATTTTTTTATATTTTAACTCTGTACTATAATTTATGATTGTACATAAATAATGAAATAAAATTACTGCAGTCCTATTTCCACTTACTGCTTCGGAGTAATCTCTTTCAAACGCGGGAGTGAATTATGATGTCGTCCCCCCCCCCCAATAAAAACAGCAGAAAACAAAAAGACTCAATTTCCCAGCATGCCGCTGGAGAAGGAGCATGCGTAAAGTCGAAACCGCAGGAGGGAGGCTGAAACTTTGTGTCCAAAGATTAGCTGGATCGCTTGGAAATCGAGACTGATTTTGATCGGAATGGCAAGTGGGCAGCGGTACCCGGGCAAGGTCGTCATAGTAACGGGGGGTACCAGCGGCATTGGCGAAGGCATCGTGAGAGAATTTGGTGAGATTAGGGAGATGAAGTGGGGAGTGGGAAGAGGAGCAGGGAGATTTTACAAAAGAAAAAAAAGTCTTCGTATCTTCAGTGCAGCGTCTGGCATGAAGCTTTATCCTCAAAGTTAATGTGTTGAACTGGAGTGGGTCTACTCTAGACGAAATTTGGAGTGAAAGCGGTGAGCTCGGTATGTGCTCAGATGTCTAGATTCAAAGAAATCCCATCCCCCCCCCCAAGCAGCATCCGCTATCAGGGACTACACCTGAACAAAATTGCCATTTAGTTTAGCATATATAAATTCCTTAGCCTTTTAGGATGCTATAAAAGAAAATGAAATAATCTTTTTTGGGCTGAAACATGGCTCTCTATTATAATCGGAGGGTTTAGTACTTTGTGTGTGAATCCAACCGTTGTGTAAACTGCAGGACTTTGGAATGTGTACTTTTCCTAAATATCAGTTTTTGTGTCAGAGTTCAGCCTTCTTAGCTTGAATCCCTCTGTTGAAAGATTAACTACTAGTGTGCAGTGTTGCTCAATCAGCCGGGAAGCTCTGGGAGTTGAAGTCCACAAAGCTTAAAGTTGCCAAAGTTGAGAAATGCTTCAGTAGAACAAAACAAATTCTGCCTGCTGTGTCAGAAAGGCCCTCCCATCCAGGAAACAGACTGAAACAACATCCTGTCTTTCTGAAGGGCACAGAAACAGATTGTGTCCATGCTACTAAATGAGGAACAAAATAAATTCAGAAAACTGGATTTCTGTTAAGAGATTGATGGAGACTCTCTCTCTCTCTCTCTCTCTCTCTCTCTCTCTCTCTCTCTCTCTCTCTCTCTCTCTCTCTCTCTCTCTCTCTCTCTCTGGATATTTATAGCACAGATACTCCTCAATTGAGGACTACAATTGAGCCCAAAATTTCTGTTGCTAAGTGAGACATTTGTTAAGTGAATCTGGCCCCATTTTATGACCTTTCTTGCCACAGTTAAGTGCATCACTGCAGTAATTAAGTTAGTAACACATTTGTTAAGTGAATCTGGCTTGCCCATAGATTTTTTTTAATAGAATAGAATAGAATTCTTTATTGGCCAAGTGTGATTGGACACACAAGGAATTTGTCTTTGGTGCATATGCTCTCAGTGTACATAAAAAGACAAGATACATTCGTCAAGAATCATGAGGTACAATGATTGTCATAGGGTTCAAATAAGCAATCAGGAAACAATCAATATTAATATAAATTGTAAGGATACAAGCAACAAGTTACAGTCTACAGTCATAAGTGGGAGGAGATGGGTGATAGGAACGATGAGAAGACTAATAGTAATAGTAATGCAGCCTTAGTGAATAGTTTGACAGTGGTGAGGGAATTATTTGTTTAGCAGAGTGATGGCGTTCGGGAAAAAACTGTTCTTGTATCTAGTTATCTTGGTGTGCAGAGGATCACAAAAGATTTTGCTTGGTAGAGGATCACAAAAGATCACATGACCTCAGACTATTGCAACCGTCATAAATATGAGTCAGTTGCCAAGCATCTGAATTTTGATCACATAACCATGGAGATGTTGCAATGATCGTAAGTGTGAAAAAATGGTCATAAGTCATTTTTTTCAGTGCCATTATAACTTCCAATGGTCACTAAATGAACTACGGTATTTAAGTTTTGAGGACTACCTGTATTTTTAAACTTTTTCATATTTCAAGGGTAAAAATAGATTTTAAATGAATTAGCTTTGACATTTCTTTCAGTTCAGTTTCAGTCCCCAGTTTTTCACCATAGCCTGAAAGTGAGTTAAAATTATTGGTTTCTTCTTCTGCCTTCAAAAATAAGTATTCTCCCCCAAGTCAGTTCATAGAAACCTAGAAAACAGTTGTTTAATCACTCAATGTTAAACATTATACAATGTAATGGTTTTAAACACATTAGTTTTAAAAAATGAGACCCGTCAGCCAAGAACAAAATTAAATAGAGGATGTGGATACAAATGAACTTTAGGACTTTTAGCAGATTACAAAGGTTTAAAACAAGTTTTACACAATCTGCAATCTCCCTTAACATTTTACATGCAACTGCCAAGGGCCCTCAAAAAATTGCTATTAAATTACAATACTTAATATTTATTTATTAGATTTTTATTTGCCTTTTACTACTTTATAAATAAATCCAGGCAGTGAGCATACTCAATAACTCCTTTCTCCTCCTATTTTTCCTACAACAACAATCCTGTGAGGTGAGTTGGGCTGAAAGAGAGAGACTGGCCCAAAGTCATGCAGGCCTGTTGGGCAGGGGGTTGGACTAGATGACCTGCAAGGTCCCTTCCGACTGTTAATCTATGAAGCTATGAAGCTTTCATGCCTAAGGTAGAACTAGAACTCACAGCCTCCCGGTTTCTAGGCCAGCACTTTAACCACTACACTAAACTGGCAGCAATACAATTGAAGGAGAAAATTATGAAGGGCTTGGAATTAATGATCATTGGGTTAGTTTAATTTAATCATATATATATAAAGGAAAGTTTCCATTGAATAGGCCTTGACTCCTACTGACTAATGGACATGACTTGTAGTTTTATGTCATCAATCCAGTAGTGGCTTGCCATATTCTTACAGGATAGTTTTCAATACAGGTAGTCCTCAACTTACAACAGTTCATTTAATGACCGTTTAAAGTTACAACAATTGAGACTTTCAAGAGGAAATTGGACTGCCATTTGTCGGAAATGGTGTAGGACAGTGTTTCCCAATCTTGGCAACTTGAAGATGTCTGGACTTCAACTCCCAGAATTCCCCAGCCAGTATTCGCTGGCTGGGGAATTCTGGAAGTTGAAGTCCAGACATCTTCAAGTTGCCAAGGTTGGGAAACACTGGTGTAGTATTCGCTGGCTGGGGAATTCTGGAAGTTGAAGTCCAGACATCTTCAAGTTGCCAAGGTTGGGAAACACTGGTGTAGAGACTCCTGCTTGAGCGGGGGGTTGGACTAGATGACCTACAAGGTCCCTTCCAACTCTGTTACTCTGTTACTGTTACTGTTACAAAGACACTGAAAAAAGTGACATGACCGTTTTTCACAGCTACAACTTTTGCATGTGATAAAAATGATCACATGATAAATGTGATAAAAATTTAGATGCTTCGCAACTAGTTTATACTTATGACCACTGCTGTGTCCTAAGGTCATGTGATCCCCTTTTTCAACCTTTTGGTAAGTGAAGTCAATGGGAAAGCCAGATTCACTTAACAACCAGGTTACTAACTTATCAAGAGCAGTGATTCACTTAACAACTGTGGCCAAAAAGGTTGTAAAATGGGGCAAAACTCTTTTAACAAATTCTCACTTAACAACAGAAATTTGGGATTCGATTGTAGTCGTAAGTTGAAGACTACCTGTACCCTAGTTTAGCCCAAAGTCTTGGGATTCCCTAGTGATCTCCCAACAAAATAATCACCAGACCTTATTCTGCTTATTTTTCAAGATCAATGAAGGTCAGTTGGGTGCTGCCACTTATCTGGGAGGTAATGAAATATGCTTTTCAAATTCTAGTAAGTTGTCCCAGGTCACATTGATTTAATCGACCAATAGTCTAATAATCTAACCTATGGTAATGGACCAATAGTCAACCTTGGCAACTTTAAAGATGTGTGGACTTCAATTCCCAGAAGTCTGGGAATTGGAATCCACATATTTTAAAAGTTGTCAAGGTTGAGAAACGCTGGTCTGACACATAATAGTTTCTATATTCATAAGCTGTTATTGGGTGAAAGGAACCAATATTGTAGAAACAGTCCTCGATTTACATCAATAATTAAGACCAGAATTTCCTTTGTTAAATAAGATGGTTGTTAAGTGAGTCATTCCTGATTTTGCAATATTTTCCCCATGGTCGTTACGTGAATCACGGCAGTTGTTACGTAAATCAGATGGATTTGCTTAACAATCCATCCTATTGACTTTGCTTGTTGGAAACCAGTGCTAAGGTTGCAAATGATGATCATGTAATTCCCAGGATGTTGCAACCATCATAAATATATGCCGATTGCCAAGCAACCAAATTTTGATCACATGACCATGGGAATGCTGTGTTGGCCATAAGGACCACACATAAGTCACTTTTTTCAGTGCTGATCTTGCTTCAAACGGTCACTAAGCGAATGGTTGTAAGTCAAGGACTACCTGTTAACTTGCTATATCACATTCCTGTATTCCTCATCAAATGATATGGTGAACAAAGTCACTGGGGTTTGTTTTGAAATATTCCACTTGTTGTTTTTTTTCCCTTTCCAGTTCATCATGGAGCCAAAGTGGTCTTCTGTGCACCAGCATCAGAAGGTGAGACCTAGAAAGCTCTCGTTGCCCTTGCTTTATATTTGATTATTTATAATTGTGCTCCCAATTAGGTAATCAGGTTGACAGGCTAAAAGGAAATACCAGGTTTGAACAACAGAAAGTTGCAAAACCTGTAAGGAAAAAAAATCAGATGAATAAATGATAAACTCCATGCATCGGAAATGAAGCAAGCTGCAGTTCATGGTAGCACATGCCTTTTAATAAAACCCATCAACCTCACATGGTCCTGTAGGACACATTCAGATTTTTAGATCAAAGAAGGTAAAAGTATCGACTTCTTGGAGCCTTGCTAGAATTCAGCAATCTACCTTTGCAGAAAATGGAAGCAATGAGAAAAATCAATATTTTCCGGTCAGAAAAATAAAACACTCACTAAATCATTAGCATGCCTACTTGCCACATAGGCAATTTAATACTTTCCTGGGGAGATGATTTTCATTTAGGAAAATGGGATGTGTGATCTTTCCTAAGGAACAGCAAAATATATAATAATGACCTTTGCAATTGAGCAACAGTTTAAATCTGCCCGATGCTGTATTCATCACACAGACCTATTGTCTAAAGCTCACTAAGCTAACTTTGGCTTGGGTTCTGACTACTTATTTTATTTTGTTATTGAATCAAACTGTGGCATGGTGGCCTAGTGATAAAGGTGCCTGCCTCCCACTCGGAAGGTTGAAAGTTCAGTTCTAGTTAGCGGCAGATGTTTCTCTCTCAGGGTGCAAAGAGAAAATACCTGCTGTGAACTCTGTATGGTGTCAGGAAGGGCATCCGGTCAGTAAACACTCAGCTCCATCCAGTCGCCCTGAATCTACCCCGAATTAAGGGATTATAGGGTCGTAAAAAGGGTTTTTTTTTAATTAATCAAACTGTTTCTGAATTTACCCAGTGTAATGATAGATAAAGTAACCTTATCTATCTACTTGGAGAGAAAGAAAGAAGAAAGAAAGAAAGAAAGAAAGAAAGAAAGAAAGAAAGAAAGAAAGAAAGAAAGAAAGAAAGAAAGAAAGAAAGAGAGACAGAGAGAGAAAGAAAGAGAGAAAGAAAGAAAGAAAAAAGAAAGAGAGAGAGAACGAGAGAAAGAAAGAAAGGAAGGAAGGATGGAAGGAAAGAAGGAAGGAAAGAGGGAGGGAGGAAGGAAAGAAGGAAGGAAAGAGGAAGGGAGGGAGGATCCAAACTTAGCACTAACCGACCAAATTAGCTCTCAGCCTTTCTTTTCTTGCTGTAATTTAGATTACTTCATTAAGTACAGTAGACAATTTGCCTTGGTAGCTTAAATAACCTTTTCAAAGTCTTAATGCTGGGCTAGTTTTAATAGTAGGTAGGACTCTGTGGCAGTGGATTTTCCTGGGTTAAAACATACAACAACAATTATGCTTACCAGTCTGGCAAAATGTTTTGTCAATGGTATAAACTTAATAGTAAGTTGGCATTAAAATGGACAAACCTTATCACAATGGGTTGTGTTTGAGAATGCTACTCATGAGTAGATCTTGAGGCAAGATGGAAATACTAGCAGCTCCCATTTTTTGTTTAATTATTCAAATTTGTTGTAACTGCCAACTCCAATTGACTAGAAATAGCTAGATATATTCCCACTGTATTCTAAAACCAATTTTTTTTAATACAATGGAAGCTATTGGGCCACATGTTTTCAACTCCTGCTATGAAAACTTTTCCAGGGGTTGGTGGAAATCAGTTTCTCACGTGGGAGTAGTGCACTTGTTAATTTTACTTGGACCACGGCTGGAATTAGAGAGGCAGCTAAAGACTCCAGGTATAAATAGGGGTGGGCTTCAAAAATTTCAGCAACGGGTTCTCTGCCCGGTTGCTGGGTGGGTGTGGCCATGGTGGGTGTGGCCTAGTCAGCTTCCTGCACCACAGCGGGGGGGGGCTTTCCTCGAGCCTCTGGGAGGGTGAAAGCTGCCTCCCCTGGGCTCTGGAGGCTCTCCGGAACTTCCGGGAGGCCTGTTTTCCCCCCTCTCCAAGCCTCCACACGAGCCCTGCACTTATCTCGCATCCAAAATGGGCCACATGGTGACTCCTGTGAGGGGTGGGCTGTGAGGGGCCAGCCAGGGATGGGATTTGGAGGTTCTCCAAACCGGCCATAATGTTAGTTATGGGTTCTCCCAAACCCGGGCGAACCTGTAGCAGCCCACCCCTGGGTATAAATAATTTTGGATAAAATTGTTATCCTTCCCTTCCATTTCCCTATGGCAGCACTAAACCCACTTTGCATCTCTTTGCAGAAGAAAAAGGAAAAGGTCTTGAGAGGGAACTTTCAGAAGGTGGTGGATCTGGAGAAGGTCGCTTTGTGGTCTGTGATGTCCTCTGTGAAGCAGACATGAAGGTAGGCTGGACTTCTCTTCCTGGAAGGTTTCTTTCCTAGATCTGGAGTTTATTTCTTATGGTTTTCTTGAACTTCTGCATTTTTTCCCATCGCTTCTCCAATGTAACTTCTCACACTGAAGTCCAATGCAAATGCTAATTCCTAACCTTGGCAACTTTAAGGAAGTGTGGTGTTCAACTCCCAGAATACCCCAGCCAGCATAGTTGGTTGGGGAATTCTGGTAAATGAAGTCCAGGCATCTTAAAGTTGCCAAGGTTGGGAAACCCTAACCAAAACTCTTCACCTTATTCTTTGTTTCGGATATAATGCTGAGTTGAAAGTAGTTGTAAGATAACCACTGGATTCATGCATTGCACGCTAGCTTCATGTGACAAATTTGGTTTTGATTTAGCATAAAATGCAAACTCAGCCAGTCGGGTTTGTAAATTGTGGCTTCTGGCTTTGTATTCTGAGCAAACAGGCCTTGTCTAGCTTGTTCGACAAATAGTAGTTAAAAGAAACTTGTGCATTGTGGAAACCTACTCTGTTTTCCCCAAAATAAGACATCCCCTGATAATAAGCCCAATCGGGCTTTTGAGTGCATGGCAATAAGGCCAAGTGCTTATTTCAGGGTTCAAAAAAATATAAGACAGAGACTTATTTTCGGGGAAACACGGTAGCACAGGGCTAGCTCAAAGGGTCACGTGTATCAACACTATCCTGATTTTGGGGTAAATGTGCAGAACAAGTGGTAACCAGTGTCAGAGGAGTTAACAATAGCAATTCATGATCTATGGAAAACTTTGGGGACATTCCCCTGAATAATAGCTATGGAGGAATAGGTAAGATAGCAAACCTTTCCCCATTCTCATTGGTTGAATATGCCTACCTCATCTTTCTTTAGTCTTTACTTTGTGCAAATACATGCATGTGATCCCTACCTAGATGCTTACATATCTACCTGCCATTATCATCTTAGGTTTCCCACATGGTTCCCATCCAAATACTAATACTGTGTAGATTTATACCTACTTAGCTTCAGAAAGGTGGCTTCAGAATCATAGCTTCACAGCCCACATCCTTGGAAAATTGCCTTAAATCTACCCTCCTCTATTACTCCTGCAGTAGTCGCCAACTGTCCACATTTCTCATACTGATAACAAAAGTTTATGCTTGGACTTGGCTGTTTTAAGAAGATTGCAACTCGTAAAGAGCCAGATAATTTGATTCTCCTCTTGATCTTCCACATAGCAATAAGACTTATATACCACTTTCCAGTGCTTTGCAGCCCTCTCTAAGCGGTTTACAGAGCCGGCATATTGCCCAAACAATCTGGGTCCTCATTTTACCCACCTCGGAAGGATGGAAGGCGGAGTTAACCTTGAGCCACTGAGGAACAAACTGCTGGCAGTGGGCAGAGTTAGCCTGCAATACTGCATTCTAACCACTGCGCCATCACGGCTCCTACCATCCCTGAAATCTTTCTCTTTTTACCCTGTACCTTCTCTACAGAGGTTGGTGTCGGTGACCATAGGACAGTATGGACAACTAGATTGCCTGGTGAACAATGCTGGCGGGCGTGAGTCATTTCCAAAATGATTGGCCCTGTCTTGCTAACCATTTAAACTGTTGTTACTTATCCCACTAATCCTGACAGTATTCTTATTTACGCGATGGTAGCGAATATCTGTAGCTCGGGTGGAGGATGAGGGTGGAAGTTCGTTCTCAGAGCTCGTGGGCTGGTTTCCAAACGTTATGTTACCAGGCTTAGGTAACATCTTCAGGGGAGTTTAGGGGGTGTTGGTGTTCCTCTGTTCATGTGGTCAGTAGGTCTTGTGATGGGGAGGTCACAAGATCCATCACAAGACCCTCACCTGATGTGATTTCCCCATCACAAGACCTACTGACCACACAAAGCCTGTATAAACAGAAGAACACTGGTATCCCCTAAACTCCGCTGAAGATATCACCTAGCCTGGAAACGAAAAATTCGGAAACCAACCCACAGGCTCGGAGAATGAACCTCCACCCTCATTCTTATTTATTTTAACGTTTTTTCCCCAATTGTTTCTAACTTGGTTGAGGTTTTATCACAGTTCCTGAAGATTTCTGTAAAGGCAATCTGTTGATTTTTATGAGCGGGATAGATTACTTTCCTCAACCTGACACTCGCCCCCATGTGTTAGGTTACAACTTCCATCTCCCTGTGAAAGTCTCTCCAGTTTTATCTCCATAGCAACCCTGTGAGATAGTTGGATAGACAGAGAATGTAATTAACCAGTTGAACCAATTGAATTGGTTCTCCCCAGTCATCACCTTGGAGAATCAAGAAAGAGACCCAGCAAGGATAACACTGACAAAGTTGATTAAGCATGACTTTTATTTGGTGCACAAACTGATCTAGGTGATGTATGGTCCTCAGGATTAATTTGGAATAAGGACCTTTACAGTGCTAGAAAAGCAAAATACATCCACCAGGGAGCAGGAAGGCAGTCTATATAGATTTATGCAATATCCTTTCTCTCTTTCTCTGCCAAACAGATCCCCCTGATCAAAGAATCGATGATGTATCTGCCCAAGAATTCCGTAATCTCATGGACCTCAACGTTGTCAGCGGTTTCTTAATGGCCAAGGTAGCTTTTCAGATGTATTTATTTGAATTACCGTATTTTTTGGAGTATAAGACGCACCTTTTTCCTCTCTAAAAGTGGCTGAAAATTTGGGTGCGTCTTATACTTCGAATGTAGCTTTTTTTTTCCAGCCCTAACTAGGTGCTAACAGATCTTCCCAGCTCTTACCTTGCAGGCTTTTTCATTGTTACTCTCTCCAAAGAATGTTTTTCCAGCCCTAAGTCTTTGCAGGGTTTTTTTTCATTGCTCTACTTGCTCCAAAGAAGTTTTTTTCTAGCCCTAACCAGGTGCTAACGATCTTCCCAGCTCTTACTGGCTTGCAGGCTCTTTCATTGTTATTCTCTCAGAAGGTTTTTTTAAGTCCTAACCAGGAGATAAAATAATGTGCTGAAGCTGACCAGACTAAGGACGCTAGCCAGATGAATACCTGGTAGGCAGATTGTTTTCCCCTATTTTCCTCCCCAAAAACTAAGGTGCGTCTTATACTCCGAAAAATACGGTATATATATTCTTCTATATGCACAAATAGCACAACATATGCATACAAGATGGCTTTTTACCACACTGCTGTTGTCTACATTTCATTTCTTACACTGCAGCAGGCTCACCCGGACCCATAGCTAACATTATGGCCGGTTCAGCGAACCGCCAAATCCCACCCCTGGCTGTCCGCACCCACCTCGCCCCTTCCCTCCCAGGAGTATCCACGAGGCCCGTTTTGGATGCAAGGTAAGTGCAGGGCCCACGCGGAGGCTCGGGAAGGGCGAAAAATGGGCCTCCCGGAAGTTCCAGAAGTCCAAAAATGGGCCCATTTCTGGCCTCCGGAGGGCCTTGGAGCCCAGGGGAGGCAGTTTTCGCCCTCCCCGAGCCTTCGCGTAGGCCTGCACTTACCTCGCATCCAAAACAGGCTGCATGGAGACTCCTGGGGAAGGCGAAAATGCCACCCCCTCCATGGTGCAGGAGGCTGACTAGGCCACGCCCACCATGGCCATACCCACCTACCAACCGGGCAGAGAACCCATTGCTGAAATTTTTGAAGCCCATCCATGCCCTGCAGTTGTAGATCAAGGATTAGTGCAGAGTTTTGGAGAGAGAGCAATACAGAATCCTTACTGGGTCCTCCTTTCTTCTTGCCTAGATTCCTATCTATATTCTCCATAGTGAGGAAATGGGCCAATCAAAGTGGCAAGAACAACACCGTGGCTCATGCATTTACATTTTACCCAAATGTCCGATTGAAAATCTCAATTTCATATCTTCTGAAGAGCGCCCCCGCCCTTTGGGGATTGGTTCTGATCAGCATATGCATTTCCATGGTTACAGGATCCTGCTGTCTTATCTAGAGATCAAATCTGTCTCCACTTTGCATGTAAAATCCACATTTCCTCCGAGATGTCTCCCTTGTGATGAGTGGAGAGGGGGAATGAAATATTTCAGGATCATGTTCAAAGGTGGAATACTTTTTTAGCAGCTTTTCTGGAAACAGCTTTGTGGAGAATTGCTCCAGATCCATGATGAAATATCTTTTTTGCAAATGAGAGAGGCCAAGTTTCATCTCTATCTTATTTTGTTATCCTTTTTTATACTGGTACTCTTCAGTAGTATTGGCTTTACAATGATTAGAAACACCCTTGTTGGCTTGGGATCCTGGGAATTGTAGTCTCAATGCATCTGGAAAGCCTTGGGCCCTAAGAAAAAGTGGGAATTGAGAACAGTCTTCGTGAATCACTTGACAATTATGGAAAAACATTGAGCTAAATCCTTATTGGCACTGTAGCTCTCTCATGGACCTCTACTTAATGAGAATTTCTGGAGTGGACGGGGTCAATGCTATTTGCCCGTTTTGGAGATAGTACAATTAAGGAAGAAAAGAGTACGACCAGGACAAAATATTTTTTACAATTCCACTGACAGCCATCTCTACCATAAGACAGAGAGAGGAACTGCCTTGAGAAGATCTTGAGCATCATAATTGAGTAGAAAATTGTTAGTTGCTGATGTTGTTATTACTACACTTTTATTATCAGAGTAAGGAGCAGTATGGATTTCCTAGGTTCCAAAAGAATTTGAATGACTTTGGAGGATTTCCTACTTGACTTGGGGGGTTGGAGGTAGGTCGGTGGGAGAAGAATAGCATTTGCTACTCAACTTCAAGAACTTTTTCTTTCCATCTAATTCACTGAACCATCCACCACATTCAGCCCCTTTCCTCGTCTCTATTCCCTCTCCTTGTGTATCCCAGCCTTTGTGATTACTTAAGGAATGGCTAAACACAATTACTTTATTGTGGCTAAAATAAAATAAAAAGATTTCAGTTGAATCAATACTAAATGAATGTGTAGAGCTGGTGCACTTTCTTATTGTAATTCTTTATTTCTCTTCATTTGGCTGTTAACAGTTTGCGCTGCCTTACCTCCGGAAAACAAATGGAAACATCATTAATGTTGCGAGCATCGTTGGTCACTTTGGACAAAAGTTAGCTGTACCATATGTGGCAACCAAGGTAATCCAGACCAAAATGTTCTGGTCTTATAGGTCCCTTTTCTCCTCTAGAATTGTCAAGTCATAAAATCTTTCCCAATGAAAATATTTTTGCTCATTTCTCTGTATCAAGCTGCTCCCGAGAACTGTAGGGACCAGTTGGATTTATTTCTCTGATTTTGGTAATTTTGTTTAAATGGCCAGAAGTGCTTTCCATGTTGTGGTATGGGGGAGCTTTTTTACCCTAAAGGCAAGATAAAAACCTTCCAATTCCAGGAAGGTTAAATTGCCTTAGAATTTGATAACACCGCAAATTCATTTTAAGGACTAGAACCATTTAATTAACTGAAGGACTCTAACTTATCAGCAGGGAGGGAGGGAGGGGAGAGAGCGAGAGAGAGCGTGAGAGAGTGCGAGAGAGCGAGAGCGAGAGCGAGAGCGAGAGCGAGAGCGAGAGCGAGAGCGAGAGCGAGAGCGAGAGAGAGAGAGAGAGAGAGAGAGAGAGAGAGAGAGAGAGAGAGAGAGATCAACCATTCTATCAAATCCTGCTTCGGTGGAGGTTGTACTGCAGATGGAAGCTAATGACATGAAAAGTTGGCCTGATAGGCAGGAGAGAAGTTGTAGCTCAGTCAAGTTGCTGATTCCCTTTATAACTTTTCAATGCTTTGAATTTGCAGGGTGCTGTGGTTGCGATGACTAAAGCTATGGCTATAGATGAGAGCCAATATGGCGTCAGAGTCAACAGGTAATATGGTTGCTGTCAATCGGCCTATACGGTTAGCAAACATGGCCCTTTGCAAAATGTTTTGTGATAAACATCCTGGTTCAATATCAGTTCAGGGTTTAAGGAAGAAGAAAAAAAAGACTTCCTTAATGTTGTTTTGGGGAGAAAAATCATTTGTTAATAGTTTTTCTTTCCAAAACAACATTAGAGACTTTTTTTTTCCTGCTGGGATGGACAACCTGCAACCCTTTGGTCAAATGCAGCCCCTGCTGATTTTGTGCAGCTCTTGGCATCAGACCTTTAGTTCTCAACAGATTACTTCAAGGAGATGCAGCCTTTGCTAGAAAAAAAGGCAGTTGTCCCCCACTTCAGTCATTTATGTCTCGTCAAGGTTGTATTGACAGAGAAGTCTGAATATGCTGCTGAATTTAGGGACTAATTCCTTAACAGAAAAGCAACATAGAAAGGAGATCAGTAGTTCCATTCAGACATTAGTTCCATCCTTACTGTTGGGATGGATGGATGGACGAATAAGAGCCAAGGTGGCGCAGCGGTTAGAGTGCAGTACTGCAGGCCACTTTAGCTGACTGTGATCCGCAGGTCAGCGGTTCAAATCTCACCGGCTCAAGGTTGACTCAGCCTTCCATCCTTCCGAGGTAGGTAAAATGAGGACCCAGATTGTTGGGGGCAATATAAATATACATTACTTACTGGTGTAAACCGCTTAGAGAGTGCTTGCACTGTGAGGCGGTATATAAATCTCACAAACAAACAAACAAACAAACAAACAAACAAACAAGACTCAGAGCGAGATGATAGAGAAATATGATAGAATTGAGAAGGAGAAATTAGATTGATTGTGTTTTAAACAATAGACACCCTTTTCTGGAAAGATTACGGAAGTGGTTTGCTAGTTTGTTTTTCTAGAATATACAGGTAGTCCTCGACTTACAACAGTTCGTTTAATGACAGTTCTAAAAAAGCCCTGAAAAAAGTTACTTATGACCATTTTTCAAATTTATGACCATTGCAGCATCCCCATGGTCACATGAGCAAAATTCGGAAGCTTGGCAACTGACTCATATTTATGACGGTTGCAGTATCCCGGATTCATGGGATCACTTTTCACAACCTTCTGACAATGGAGAAGCCAGATTGACTTAACAACAGTGTTACTAACTTAACAACTGCAGTGATTCACTTAACAAGAACAATCGTAAAATGGGGCAAAATTCACTTAACAACTGTCTTGTTTAACAACAGAAATTTTGGGCTCAATTGTGGTTGTAAGTGGAGGACTACCTGTATTTTTTTTACTAACCCAATCTAATTTACAAGGCTTTCCTGGTTGCTAATTTAGCTTTTAAAACATCAGCCAAAGAGCTTCAGGGGGCACAGCTAAGCTACTTGAGAATAAATCAGTAGAATTTGCTTCTAAATAAATACACACAGAAGTCTCATGAGATTTTATCATTCTAATATAGGAGTCACAGCACTGCATGATATTTGGCAGGCCCATGATATTCTTAAATATTTTTCACTTTTGGAAAAGAGTTGATTTTGAATTATGCTCAGAATTTGCAGGGTGGCTGTTTTGGAGGTGATAAGATGCTCTGGTATTCGTAAGTGCTGTGCTGTCAATCTCTGCACCAGCATAAGGCAGTTTTGATTTAATTTAAAGAGGTTACATTTATAAAAATAAAAATACAGAATTGTGAAGTATTTTTTTGCATAAAAGTAAATCAGTTTAGTTGCTCTTCCACAATGTTTTCCTCGTCAACACTCTCTAACCATTGGAATTCCAGCATCTCACCCAGCAATATTTGGACCTCTGGATGGGAAAAGTTTGCAAGCCAGGCAGCCAGTGCAGAGGCAATGATCAAGGAAGGCAAAGATGCTCAGGCAAGTGCATTGTGGGAAAATGGGAAATGTAAGGTTGGGCAATATAAACATTGTGAAAATACAACCAAAGCTCTTGCAGCAAGAACAGCAAGATTATTGCATTGTGCAAATTAAGGATATCTGCGTATATTATCCTAGCTTAGTTGCTTTCCTTGTCATGGAGAAACGTCTCTCTGGTGAGCCAAATGGAACTCTTTCTTAGCCTGACTTTCCAACTTGGGGTCCCCATTAATTTTAGGTTGAGGGGATGATTTAGGGGGCATGTTTGCAGCACTTCCCCAAGTGGGCCTTATTTTGAAAATTTCCAGAGTGAAGCGAATCACAAAACAGCTATTTATCAAAAGCCAAATAAAAATGCAAAACTATACCATGCCGCAGATTCCAATCAGGGTCAGTCACCGGGACCAGAGCTTTAGTCTTGTGAGCTTTCGGACTTGTGCCGGAGCCCCATCCTCAGGGAACTTTCCTCTTACCAGAATGAGTGCTTTGGGCTATTCTATGCGTAATATTTATGTGGCACCTGATTGCATGTGGCTTTTTAGTTATATGGGGTGGTGTTAATGGCCAGCTATGCCATCATAGAACAATGAAAGAAAAGTTGATCCACCTGCCTTTCTCCAACTTCCATAAAGATAGGAAACCGGAATAAAAACATCAACTTCGGGGCCATAGGATTTCTAGGATCCATTTGTTTTTGGCTTTAATGGGCCGAGGACAAACCAAATTACACGCTGCAGTCATCCATTTTTATTTTTTTAAACACTCTCGTGGGACTTTGGCATGCTTGGAAATACAGGTAATCTTCAACATACGACCACAATTGAGCCCAAAATTTATGTTGCTAAGTAAGAAATTTGTTAAGTGAGTTTTACCCCATTTTACAACTTTTCTTGCCACATTTGTTAAATAAATCAATGCAGTTGTTAAATTAGTAACCCAGTTGTTAAGTGGATCTGGTTTCCCACTGACTTTGCTTGTCAGAAAATCCCAAAATGGGATCACATGACCCTGGGACACTGCAACCGTGTGAATCAGTTGTCAAGCATCTGAATGTAAATCATGTAACCATGGGGATGCGGCAATGGTCATAAGTCTGAAAAATGGTCATAAGTAACTTTTTTCAGTGCTGTTGTAACTTTGAACGGTCACTAAGTGAACTGTTGTAAGTCGAGGACTATCTGTAAACATGATGGTAAACTCTTCTGGTTTATATACAGGTAGTCCTCGAGTTACAACTACAGTTGATCCCAACATTTATGTTGCTAAGGGAAACATTTGTTAAGTGAGTTTGCCCCATTTTACAACTTTTGTTGCCACTGTTGTTAAGTGTAGGAATTAGATGCAAATCATTTCATGGTGCAAAAAATGTCTCACTGCCTACGCAGTGTTTATTGCTTTTATACCGATTACAAAGTAGCAAAAAGGCAAAATAGAGCAACAGAATTCTCATTGGTAAATTCTCCCACAATCATCTTCCTCTCTGCCAGTTCTTCCCAGCTAGCTTTTCAATAAGCGTCTATTGTTGTAGCCTAGATAAGATATACTGGCCAGAGAATGTATCTTTCTGGCCGTGTGAAATGAGTGATCTAATGCAGCCTTGAGGGGCCTGTTTAAGGTAGGGAGTTTTCTCACGCACACCCCTTACAGGTAGCCCTCATTCCTACATTCCACTCTTTTTTACTTTGTTTGACAATACCTTGTCATAAGACAGGTTAATAACCAGGAGAAGAATATCCCTGCAATTGTTTGTACAGGATATAAATCTGATCCCGAGGCTAAGTGGAAGAGGACTTGGGGCGAAAAGTTGCAATACATATGATAAAAAAAGAAGGAAGACATTGAATAAAACAGCATACACCAATCAAAATAGCACAAATAATAACCAAATAACGTAAAACACTTCCCAACAAACCTGTGGGTAACCAAGTCCAAAAGCTTTCCCACCAAGATCCTAAAGTATCAATTTTTAAATCAGAGGCCAAATTGTTTAACACATTGAGCTGATGTTGGATAGCTTGTGACTCATCTGATAAATTGAAACAACATAATCCATCAAAACTTTCATAACCTAAATGTTGACGCAAAAGCAAATAATCAATAGCAGCATTTTTGCAAAATAGCCTTTCTCAAAGCTTGCATTTCATGGTTAATTGCTAAAATAGCTAAAGAAGTAGCATTAATTGTTTTTGGTAAATTTCACGCAACAGCATTAATATTAAGTTGAGCACGAGTAGCAAGTGCTGGCACACCCACTATAGACACAGCCAACGCTACATATTCTGCTTTATTAAGTAAGGCTGTTTCAGAGTCACAAGTGTTATCTAGGGTGACTCCACGCCGAAAACGGCTTGAGTGAATCTGTTGTTTAGAAAGCAAAACAGGAATCAGCCAGCTAAGGCAACATTGTGTGTCACTAATGCTAGCAGGAATATAATTAAAAGTTTCTTGACCACATGTAAAAAATCATCCTTGCGGTAGCCACACATGGGCAAAATTAAAGGAAATATCCTCAAACATGGTACAGTTTAAATTAGGTGAGTTAATGCGAGAACAGTGAGGTTTTTTACTTGAAGATGTACAATCAACTATTTTTACACAGGTTATATTTGCCAAAAGGGGTACAAACAGGGATTAAACATATAAAAAGCAAATTTTCTATATCATACATTTCAGATAAACAAAAAGCATCATTTTGTGTGATGTTATTTTGTGTGATGTTAGCTAGCTGCATTCATTGGTTTTCTTCATATGTTGTTCAAGTGAATGTCTGAGTGTAATGACAGCTACTGTTGCCAAAAGGCAGTTGTTGACAATCAAACACAAACAAATGATGATTAAGGAATTTACAGTTAAAACCGCGAAAATGTCAGTGCATAAGTTCTTGGGAGTTTGTTCTGCTTGCTACTGTCTGCGCTTTGGCGGTCAAGTTCTTTACATCTCCCAATGTCACTGGATGACTGGCACGATAGGATCGGATTGGGTGTTGTGCCATCTGGAGAGTCATCTTTGCTATTTTTGGACCGGATTCAGGGACATCCAGAGACTGATGTCACGACATCCTTGGCTGGGTGGACGCAATGCACTGGAATCCACAAAGTTCCTGTAGGAGCAAGCACAGCAACATATCCTCGCCTCCACGTTAAGGGGGAGGCAGACTTTCTTTTTGTTAAAAGTGTCTCTGATAAGCGGTCACCTTTTGAATGGAAACATTCAATTGATTCAAGGAAAATACTTGAAATCCCTCCTTTTTTTATTTGTTTGTGGAGGCAGTCCTTGAAGGACCAATTAGTACATTCCACTATGGCTGGACCCGTGGAATTATAGGGGAGACCATGAGTAAAAACAATATTCCAGGTTGTATAAAATTGCAAAAAGGCTGATTAAAAGGCTGGCCCGTTATCAGTTTTTAAAGAAACGAGCTTGCCCAAGGCTGTGTTATTTTGATATTTAATTTAATCTTATAATTATCAAAATATACATCTGTGCTGACATATATTGAGCATACTAAATTGAAAATAAAAACTTGACTCTTTACTGGTAAACCCACAGTTTAAATTAAGTTATACTTACTGGTAGTTACAGATGTGGTTTTTGTTAAGTTTGTCTGTTAAATCCTCTGAATAAGGGACTACAAATAATAATTATAAACATAAAGGTTTAATTCAAATATCACACTAAACCATACTAAGCATAGTATAGCATAAAAACCACTAATTAAGTTCATTCTAGCAATGCTATCCCAATTATGGAACCATGCCAATACAGTCAGTCAAATTGACATGCATTTGTTCCATTTTGTTTATATTTTCTGTCAGCTATAACTCCACATGAAGATGATAATATAAAATTGTACAAATCACATAACAAAAACAAACAAACAAACATTATAAAACTAGATGCTAATAAAAATAAAATAATCAGCTGTTTAAAATAACACTGTCCACTGATATTGTTGCATATCAATAAAAAAACACCACTTCTTCCTTTGGTCCCACTACTAGGTTTATCAAGGAAAAATAAATCGCTCCTGATACCCTTAATATTAACTTTCATCATTTAATACGCTTGCACTTCCTTTCTTTGGATCGGGCAGTCTTTCTTGAAATGTCCAGGCTGGCCACACCCAAAACATTTCTTAACTCTGTCCTCCCTGCCGTATCTTTTTTCCATTACCATCAATGCTCCTCCAAAGGTCAATTTTCTGCTTTCTTTTATTAACACTGAAAACATTCAATAAATCATTTAACAAACAAAAGTGCCATAGGACGGAGCACCATGGCTCCTAAATATTCAAAATCAGTGTGTCCCACACACAGACATAAAAAACAGCTTCAAAAAAAATCTGAATAAGGTATTCTGAGTTAATGCTTTAAAATATATTTGTGTCAAACTTTTGAATCAATGCTTTGCGTTTAATAAAATGAATCAAATATAAATTCCATTGAGATGGAAGCAATCTTCATGAAATAGGTTAAAACATTTACAAATTTAAGCAAAATCTTTCAAAATAATTTCTTTTATATAAATATATATTGAAAAAAACATTTTAAACTTCAAAAATCTCCAAGAGAAATAAAATGAAATCAAAACAATAAAAAGCAAAGCTAAATGAATAGGTTGCTGCCTCTCCTTTCTCAAACAGGCTCAGCAGAAAAGTGGGGTAGGAGGAAAAAAAATGTTTAAAATGAGCAGCCAGAGGAGGGGTGTCCTGTTTCTCTTGCTCTTTGACAAAAAAAAAATATTTGAGTTTACAACCAGCGAAGACAATGTCCCCTGAGGGGATGCCCCAAAATATTGGGGACAGGATAAAACAATCTGCTTAGCTTAGTCAAGTAAAATGTGGCAAACTTGTGCCAATCCTCTAGCATTTTGGTGAAAAAAGAGTGATTAAAAAAATCTGAAAATGAAGTAGGTCAGCATAACTATTGCCTTCCGAAAGAGGGGGAGGGCAAAAAAGGGATGAGTGAAAACAAAGTATACATGCTTCCGATCTTGTAACAATTGCTGTAAAAAAACAAGGTCAGTAATTTGGAATCCATCCTGGGTGTGATGTAAGATCCTGGAAGATTAAAAATAAGTTGACATACATAATGAGAGTCAGAAACTAAAATAAAAGTTTCTTGAGAAAATTAAGATAGCAACAGACAATTGTGAAGATATTTTCCAGGTATCCTTGTAAGCAATTGCTCCTCTCATTCACCATCGGAGAAAACATTAATAGCTTGTGACAAGGGAAAAGAAAAAAGCAATAGGTGGACATAAAAGAAAAAGTCCTTATACAAACAAACAGATGATTGAAAGTCAGATTTAGAGAGAGGAAATATTCCAGTTCTATGATAAGCTCGTGTGCGTCCCAAAGTTATTATTTCAGCAATGGCCTAAATAAAAGGCAAAACATTTTAATGTGGGGAGGGGTAAATAAAACCATTCAACACACATTCAACACAACACTCTAAACTCTGTAGTAGAGTTCTGTAACTCTAATACAGCTAATACTCCCATAAACAATTTGCTAGTAAAAAAATATCAAAAAAAGTTAACTAACAATCTTTATAAAAAATACAATTCACAAATTGAGTGCTTCGTGGAAAGTGCTGCAAACAAAAATTCAATGAGATCTACAATGAAGGTTGTTTCTCTTTAATCAATAAAATCAAATGCAAATTAATCAAAGATAATTTTGAGTAAATTTTAACAAGGAAAAACCAAAACAAAATAGGATTGCAACATTTTATACAATCTACAATCCACAAAAAATTAAATCATTTTGTATTTCAAAAAGCTAATTAAATTGTATCTTTGAAACTCCAATTAAAATATCTGTGAAAAAAGGCTAATACTGCAGCAACATAAATCTAACTCAACATCAACATTCCTTGCAATAAAACTGTCTGAATTATTTGCTGTGGACACAAACGCAACCTTTTTCTAATCACGGAGGAAAAAAATAAAGGAAAAAGTATCCATCCCCTAAAACAAGGGTGCCAAACCCATACAATTGATCAAGAATGAAACCTGCCCCCAAATGAAAGGCACACACAGCACATTGGTGTTTAAATTTGCTGTTCCACAAAGTAGTTTTCCAATCTTCAGGTACTAAAATATGATTTCTCCTAAGTTCTGTTAAAGTTGCATATGGCAAAGGTTGAAATTCTATTTGAGCTCCATTCTGATCTTTTGTGGCATTCACTGGAAAAATAGAAAGCATGTGAGGAATTTTTTCTATATTCTCTCCCCTTTTTTCTTGCCTTATGGGGGTGTACAATGACTTTGGAGAAGCAAAAGAATTAGTCTCTCCAGCAGGAGCTGAAGGTTCAATTAAAGATGATGATTTAGGGGTGAGAATTTTTATCTGATTGTAACCAGATGGGGGGCTAGTTGTTAATTGAGTTAATTGTTGTCCTGCCAAAGCAGCAAAGCCAAATTGTTCCACAGCTTGACGGCACTGAGACCATTGATGTAATTGATGTCCTGGAGCCCGGGGTTCAAGATGTAAAGTATGCCCTATATTTATCCAGTCCCTTAAACGGAGTGACCCGCACTCCGGAGACCAGGGACAATTTTCCCTATCTTCAAAACCAGCTTCCTTATCTTCTGCCCCAGGCTCTATCATGCCTGATTTAAAAGGAATCGGAGTTCCTGTATGCTCTTGCTGGTTTTGAGATATTTTGCAACCCATACTTACCAGTGGGGGTCCTGAAGCTGATGCTGAAGGACGAGGGGTCCCGGAGGACGTAGGTGCACCTAGGGGTCTGTTCCAGACGATGGTAAGTACGTTGGCTGTTGCTCCCCCGGAGGGTGAAAGGGCCCCACGTTCGGGCGCCAGATGTAGGAATTAGATGCAAATCATTTCATGGTGCAAAAAATGTCTCACTGCCTACGCAGCGTTTATTGCTTTTATACCGATTACAAAGTAGCAAAAAGGCAAAATAGAGCAACAGAATTCTCATTGGTAAATTCTCCCACAATCATCTTCCTCTCTGCCAGTTCTTCCCAGCTAGCTTTTCAATAAGCGTCTATTGTTGTAGCCTAGATAAGATATACTGGCCAGAGAATGTATCTTTCTGGCCGTGTGAAATGAGTGATCTAATGCAGCCTTGAGGGGCCTGTTTAAGGTAGGGAGTTTTCTCACGCACACCCCTTACAGGTAGGCCTCATTCCTACAGTTAAGTGAATCATTGCATTTGTTAAGTTAGTAACATGGCGGTTAAGTGATTCTGGACTCTCTATTGACTTTGTTGTCGGAAGGTTGCGAAAGCTGATCACTTGACATTGTAACCGTCTTAAATATGAACCAGTTGCCAAGCATCTGAATTTTGAACATGTCATAAGTGTGAAAAATTGTCTTGTCATTTTTTCAGTGCCATTGTAACTTTGAATGGTCACTGTATGAAATATTGTAAGTCAAGGACTACCTGTACTTAACATTTAATTCACAGATAGACTCTAGATGTAGAAGATGGCCAAGCTGAGCCGAAGGGAGGGGTCAAATGCATCATCAGTCATGAGTCTTTTTGTGCCCACAAGATATTTAAGTCCAGCCCACCTTGAATTCCTTTGACTCTTATCTGCTGCCAAGTTGCTTTGACCATTATTCAGATTCTTGTAGAAAGCTTAACTTGCAATAAATCTTTATACCCATTTGAACTGCCTGGATCTGCTGATTTTCCTGGCGCTTGACACTAGCAGGTACAAGGGGAGAAATATGTGGCTGTATTGGAGCCTGTGATTTGGGGTCCCTGTTCTAGTTATTGAATTATAATAAGCTCATCACAGAACCCCGAGTTCTGGAATCTTTTGTTTTTTCTTCAATAAGAGCCCAAAATTCATGGGTAAAAATAAATGTATCAGGGCAGTGTTTATGCACCTCCTTGGACAAAGTCCCCAGCTTTCCCTCTTTCTCTTCTCTGTTGTGATTGCAGCTTATGGGACGGATGGGGACTCCAGCAGAGTGTGCAAAAGCTGCCCTCTACCTCGCTTCGGATGCTACGTTTTGCACAGGGATCAACCTTTTCCTCAGTGGCGGAGCTGAACTTGGCTATGGGAGGAAGAGCCACCAAGACCCCAGTTCTGGTTTTGACAGCTAGCAAGAGCCTTCCGAGATGGGACGATTTTGGCAAATTACAAACTCACGTTGGGAGATCTACTCCAGCTCCACTCTCTGCTTGCTTCGTGAAACTGAAATGGAACAGTTCCACTGCTGCATTGATTTGTGGTAGTCAAAAATACTGTATTCGTAAGAGCTCTGGGACCTGTTGAGGTTTCAATAAATTCTAATCCACCACAAAAATGAAGATGCTTTCTCCTTTTCTCACTCCAGAAAGCTCTCTGCCTTGCCCTTGTGTGGTAGGCAGCAATAATTCATTGGCAGAACAGCTGGTCCTCAGCAAGGAAAGGCCTGGCATGCCAAAATCAGGAACCCACCCACTTTTCCCATTGATTGGCATATCGGCATGACCAGTAGGATATCTTAATGGCAAGAAGCCAAAAGGTCCTGCTTGCCAAATTTTCACTGCAGGTTGCAATTGGCTGCTTGAGGGGAGGGAAAAGAAGTGTGGATGTGTGAATGCATGAAATTATGTGCAGGGCTGAAATAGTAACGCACCCAAACTATGTTGCAATGGAGGGGAAATTAGCACCACTTCAGACTCCTGAAAATTATGGGCCTAAAAGAATTGCCAACTTGTGTGCTTATTCAGTCTCTGATCCCATTTTGTCCCTCTGGCCTACCAAAATTCAACAGCAAAATGCTGGTAACAGAATAACAGAGTTGGAAGGGACCTTGGAGGTCTTGCAATCCAATCCCACCGCTCAGGCAGGAAACCCTATCCAGGGGTAGGCAAAGTTGGCTCTTCTATGACTCATGGACTTCAACTCCCAGAATTTCTGAGCCAACCATGCTAGCTTAGGAATTCTGGGAGTTGAAGTCCACGAGTCATAGAAGAGCCAACTTTGCCTACCCCTGCCCTATACCATTTCAGACAAATGGTTGTCCAATCTCTTCTTAAAAACTTCCAGTGTTGGAGCACCCACAACTTCTGGAGGCAAGTCGTTCCACTGATTAATTGTACTAAAATGATGGTTGGCAGTGTGACTTTGGGAGGTTAAAAAAAGACTGACTCAAAATAAGATTAGTCAAAACTTGGGGAGCATAAATAATCTGTTTTTAATTAACTCCCTCTCTGCCCCCCCCACCAAACCTAAGAATTGGGCTGAAAATATCAACTCCACGTTATCTTCAATCTCACTGCCTCGCCTTATGAGGTGCTCCTGAAGCACAAAACATTAAAGCAGTTCAGAATTGCTCATCCTGAACTTGGAGAAGACGCTTGTCAAGAAAGATAATTTTAAACTCCATCTTTATGTTACTTTTCATCAGTCTTCCCCTTGGTGATGCCCGCCAGATATAGGGACTGCAACTGCAAGGACCGCCCCCAATTCAAATAACTATATTGTGAACAGAAGCTGCACAAATGCTGACCTTAACAATAAAAACAAATTCTGAGTTCAGCTCCAGTGAACATTCCAAATTAAGCCTTTGATAACAGCACAGACCTGTTTTTCAGAGTTGCGCCTAAGGTGAACTAGACCTTGAGGCTAAATCTGTTGGTTTTTTAAAAAAAGCTTGCTTTGTTAAGTGTGAAAATGTTTAACTGACCACTTCTGATTCCCTGACCATGAAATGCCTTATCAACCATTGTTTCTCTGGATTAATATGTACACAAAGTGGGGCAGGGGTGAAATGCTCCCGGTTCGCTGGTGCCTGTCAGTCATTGGGGAGCCAATCGCGAAGGTAGTGTGACATTCCGCCCACCTGCCGGGACACCGCCATTTGAGTTCTTTTACTCTCTGCGCATGCACAGAACACTTTGCACATGCGCAGAGGGTAAAAGAACTCAAATGGCGGTGTCCCAGCGGGTGAGTGGAGCATCGTGCTGCCTTCGCGATTGGCTCTCCGATGACCGACAGACACCAGCGAACCGGGAGCATTTCACCCCTGAAGTGGGGCCTATATTTGCCTTGGCTGGTTCTGGTGCTGGGCATACAACAACAACAAAATATTATTGCCATCAACATTTTGTTCCTGTCTTTTTCAAAAAATATTAATCTTGGTCCTTTTCTTTAATCCTCCAAGGAGGCCTGTAAAATAGGCTTACAGATTCAATTTGGGGAGGAGCTGAATCCCAACTGCCTTGGCCCAGTAGGCAATCTATGGATGTTTATGGAGCTGAAGTGGTGCAGTGGTTAAATGCTGCGACTGCAGGCTGACTGCTAGTTCAGCAGTTCAGCTGTTCAAATCTCACTAGGCTCAAGGTTGACTCAGCCTTCCATCCTTCCGAGGTCGGTAAAATGAGGACCCAGATTGTTGGGGGCAATATGCTGAACTCTGTAAACCGCTTAGAGAGGGCTGTAAAGCACTATGAAGCGGTATATAAGTAAAGTGCTATTGCTATTGCTATGTTTAGACCTTATTTCCCATTAGCCTAGACAACATGAGCAATGGCAAAGTCCATGTAGTGAATGTCCAAGTCCTCTAGAACAGGGGTGTCAAACACCATTTTATTGAGGGCCTCATCAGGGTTGTGTTTGATGGTGGGGGAGGGGCCGAGGTGGGCCTGGCCAGCTCAACATCACTCGTGTTGGCGGTGTCTGTGGTGGCCCAAGGGCTCTGCCAGAGAAAATGGGCTCCCAAGCTCCGTTTTCAGCTGCGACGGCCTCCTGCAACCCTCTGCCAGCAAAAACAGAGCTCGGGAGGGCCGCATCCAGCTGCTCTCCCTTAGCATGCGGCCCTCCCGAGCTCTGTTTTCGCTGGCAGAGGGTTTATCAACCTTCCAGAGAGCAAATAATTAAGATGTAACACTAAGAGTAATACATGATGGAAGAATATTATGGTTGATTAAAACAAATGACTGCTGCTGTTACAAGTAGTCCTCGACAACAGTTCGCTTAGTGACCGTTTAAATTACAACGGCACTAAAGAAAGTAAACGTCTCACTTAACAACAGAAATGTTGGGCTCAGTTGTATCCATAAGTCAAGGACTACCTGTATTATCACTGTGATGGCATAATAAATTATTTGTTTAGCACTCTGCTAAACAAATAATTCCCTCACCACTGTCAAACTATTCACTAGGCTGCATTACTATTACTATTAGTTTTTCTCATCGTTCCTATCACCCATCTCCTCCCACTTACGACTGTATGACTGTAACTTGTTGCTTGTATCCTTACGATTCATATTCATATTGATTGTTTCCTGATTGCTTACTTGAACCCTATGACAACCATTCATGACAAATGTATCTTTTCTTTTATGTACACTGAGAGCATATGCACTAAAGACAAATTCCTTGTGTGTCCAATCACACTTGGCCAATAAAGAATTCTATTCTATTCTATTCTATTCTATTCTATTCTATTCTATTCTATTCTATTCTATTCTATTCTATTCTATTCTATTCTAATGCTTAAGGTGTTGAACTCACACCAAGGAGCCCTAGATTATACAGTAGTCCACTTTCAGCCATGGAAGCTCAGTGGATGATTTTGGGTCAGAATGAGAGTTGGAAGTTACCTTGGAGTTCTTCAAGCAGGAAAGCCTATATACCATTTCAGACAAATCTCCAGTGTTGGAGAACCTACATCTTCTGGAGGCAAATTGTTCCACTGATTAATTGTTCTAAATGTCAGGAAATTTCTCAGATTTATCTCATAGAGTTCTTAGGGGAGAAAACTAGGCAGGAACTCCCAAAATAAAGTGAATCGAATCAGTCATTATCATTCCACCTTTTAGACTCCAATGTTGCCAAAAAAGCTTACAAGTGACATTCACAATCCAAAATACATTTTTTTTTAAAAAAAGAGAGATTAAATGGATATTTCAGGGATTCTTTCCACAGGGCTCATGATGGTAAAGGCCCTATGAATGACATGTGAGAATCGAGATGAAGCAGTTTTCAGAATAGTCTTTGCCTGCCTAACTTCCTCCATTCCTCTTGAAGGTTCCGGTCCTGCACGGCAAGTTTTCATTTGACTTGAGTATTACGTAACAAACAGAACTTGGAAATAGAGCTTCCCTTTTAAAAATAAAAACATCAATCATTCAAAAGCATTTTTAGTATTTTCAAATTCCTTTAACATTCCTCCTCTTTTATCTCATAAGTCACCCTAGGTCAGTGATGGCGAACCTATGGCACGGATGCCACAGGTGGCACGCGGAGCCATATCTGCCGGCATGCGAGCCGTTGCCCTAGCTCAGCTCCAGCGCGCATGTGCGTGCACGCTGATTTTTGGCTCGCGCGGAGGCTCTGGGAGGACGATTTTGGCCTCCAGCGGTCCTCTGGGGTGGCGGGGGGGGAGCGTTTTCGCCCTCCCCAAGTTCCAAGAAAGCCTCTGGAGCCTGGGGAGGGCAAAAAATGGGCCCACTGGAAGTCGGGAAATGGGGGAGTGGGGGGGATCACACACGCATGCACGGGGGTGGGGCAAGTGGAGGGCTTTGAATTATGAGTGTAGGCACGCACGAGCATGCGATAGTGCCTGTGCGCACTATTTCGGCACCCGAAGGAAAAAAGGTTCGCCATCACTGCCCTAGGTTGTTCACTTTTACTGCTTAATGGATGAAGCTGGGGTTTTTTTATGATTTGTTCAAGGACATAACAAAGCAAGAGAAGTGGATGAAGTTTAGCATTTAGATGTTTGTAAGTGATCAGAATCCTTTTTGTAGGGGATTTCAGTTTTTTGAAGTACACAATCACCTTTTAAGGAAGGGTGCAGTTGTGATTATTCTCCCCCCTTTTTTGAGAGACGGAAGACAGTGGAAGATTCAGTTGTTCTCGATCAAGCAGCAGCTTTCCAACTCATCATTTATACTTTGAACAAAACAATATTTAAAAAGAATTCAGACCAAGACTGGAGACATAACACACATATCTATTCAATGGCATATAATTCAGCAGATTCTCAGAAGCATTTTTTTAAAAAAACCCACTTAGAATAATTTAAACAAAAAATAGCATTTTGTGGTTGTATTTAGTCCAGCAAGAGGTCATTTGGCTTCATTTTGATGTTTTCCAGCCTGCATTGATTTTAGGTAGGAATTGATGTGCAATGTGTTTTTCCATTTCCTCTTCAACGTGCCCTATGTTTTTGGAAAGGCTATAATATTAAGCAAACAATGCATAGCCAGATGAGATACAGAGTTTGCTGGTGCCTCACCTACTGGTTATATGCCAGAGCAGCTGTTGTTTGCTTTGCATACATTTGGGCTGAAACAAACCTATGTGCTCCTTGAAGGGTGTATATGCCAGCCATGTCATTGGCTGTGTTAAAGGGCATGTAAGGAAGACCTGGGTGTGATTGGCTGTGCCTCCCCCCCCCCACCCACTTGACTGTGTAGAAGAGTAGGAGCCAAGAGAGATGTGTGTGCAAGTAAACAAAACCAAGCAATTAACAATCTTTATGTACAAAATACCTTGTACATGCCCCTCAAAGATACTTCCCACCTACCAGCCACAGCCTCTTTTTTGTTTTTTCCCTGTATCTGGAACATCATCCACTTGGCCATTACCTGCTCCACTAAATTGCTCTTTTCAATAGGAGGCAGACTAGTTTGATTTGATTTTTATTTTGATTCTATTTTTGATTCTACTTTAAGACAAGGAGATCGTATTAAGTGGACTCACCAAAGCAAAATCTTGTTTTTCTCCAGAATATGTAAGTATGGCTGGCTGTTTCATAACAAGGAACCCCTTGGCAGAAATATGTCACTGAGCCACTGCATTACATGCTGGTGTAATGGTTAAGGTATCAGGCTACAAACCGGAAGATTGTGAGTTCTAGTCCTGCCTTAGACACACAAAGCCAGCTGGGTGACCTTCAGCCAGTCCCCAAAGGCGAGTCCACACCACTTGCAAAAATGATGCCAGGAAAACTCCAGGATTTTGTCCAGGCAGAATACAGAATCATAGAGTTGGAAGGGACCTTGGAGATCTTCTAGTCCACCCCCCTGCTCAAGCAGGAGACCTTGCACCATTTCAGTCGAAAGCAAAAAAGCAAGCAAGAAGTGCGACGCTCTGTACATGCTCAGCGGTGCTCTCTTCTACAACAGAAGCCCGACCCCAAAAGTTGCATCCCAGCCACGCAACCCCCACCACTCAACTCAAAACAGCCTCCGGGATCGGCTAAACGAGGCGTCGCCAGAGGCGGGGCGGGGGGGGGCGGGACCCTTTGGAGCCTGGTCTCCCGCAGGCCCCGCCCAGTCCCATTAAACCACAGCCTTAACAACAACAGCATGGCAGTTACCATGGGTGTCCCGGGGTGCTTACGGCAGGTAAGTTGGGGTACAGGAAACGGCGGTGGGGGGGATGGCCTCCATCCCTCTCGGATAAAAGGAGAGGGGCGACGTTTCCGGTTCTGTTTATAAATAGCTCCGGGCAGAAACGTTGCTGATAGAAAATGCCCCCTCCCTTCCCAAATGCCCCCCTTGGGGTTTTTTCTTCTTCCCCCCTTTCTCTCTGCTGTCCCCAAAGTGGCTTCCTCACGTCCTCCCAGCTGTGAGGTCGTTTTCTGCATCTCCAGCAGGAAAGCCAAGTCTTGCCTCCCTCGATACCCCAATTTTTGCCCTTCCCTGGATAACCCCGGACTAGGTTTGCCATCTCGCAAAACAACCCTCTGCTTTCTGCCTTCCTCTTCTCTCTATGCCCCCTTGGCTCCTTTCCCCCCAAATGAGCTAATGAGCTCTGCCCTCCTTGAGCCCACCGAAGCAAACATCTCTCTCAGATGCACTGATTCCCGCCCTGCAATTTCTCAAAGGCACCTTCGGGATTGACTGAATGATGGTGGGAAAGAAATGCCCCTCCTTTGTCTCCCCACCAGGAAAAGTTTTATGGTCTTCGAAAGGAGATCTAGAACTTATACCTCTGAATATGTTGCTTCTTTGATGGGGGTGATGGGGAAAGACTTTCCCAGCTAGAATTGCCTGAATTACTTTGCCCTCTCCATAGATACTTATGTCAAATGGATTTTTCATTTGTGATTTGACAGATGCTTTTGTTTCTTTTAAGTCTTCCCAACATCTCCTTAAGATAGCAGTCCTTTTAATTACACTCATTTGAGCCCTTCAGCTCAAAATTCTTCCTGGATGAGGTTAGATTCTCTCCCCCCCCCCAAATATTTTTACTCTTATCCTCTTAAGTCATTCTGCAAAATAGTCTTAGTTTCTTATGAATAACTAAAGTGTACATTTGAGAATGGAAAAATACTTATTCCCTTCTGGTTTTTTTCCTGGTTTCTCTTCCTGTTTAACATTAAGGTAATTTTTCTCTGGATCTGGGTAAAAGGTTCTGAATAAAAAATAAATAAACGTTCTTCTTCAAGTTATGTTTCTTATGCTAACAATGAAGAAATGTACACCTTCCTGTGGGTTTGATAATAGAGTTACAGCAATTGCATTTTTGGGGAAATAATTCTTTATTCATTTCTTAGAATATATAACAACTTGACCTACACAAAAAGATGGTTTGCAGTACTGCGCAATTTTGAGGGATTTCTAAAGCTGAACTTTCTTCTAAAAAGTCTTAAACTCACAAAGAAAAAAAATAGACAAGGACATAATTTTTCTTTATGCATTTTTCAAAGAAAGCACCCTCCATCTGTTAACATACTTCTTTCAATGCATGTTTCTAGCCTGGATGGGACGAATAATAGTACTTAGGCTGAACTGAGGCATATTTTTTCTGAAAGTAAACCGCTAATCTGTAAATGTGCAGTTTAGAAAATCGTACTTTTCTGATTAATTGAAGATAGATTTGGCCAACGGGGCATCCTCCTTACTGTAACACCCAGAATTCCCAGCCAACACCAATTTGCGGTCCCATTAAAACTTGTGGCAAATACCATAACACCATTTTCAGAAAGTACAGGTTAACCCAGGGGTCAGCAACCCGCGGCTCTGGAGCCGCATGTAGCTCTTTCATCCCTCTGCTGCAGCTCCCTGTCGCTCAAAATATGTGTCACAACCGCCAATGTGTGATACCCACTGGCACGCGACTTATTGAGCTTTTCGACCCCCGGTAGGCCAACAATGGGTAAATCCAAGAAAAGAAAAGTTTCAGAAGAAAACAGAATGTTTAATTCAACTACATATGCTAGTTCTGTGGCCACTCAGGAAATAGTCAGGCACGGGAAGGGTTTTGTGGCTCCCGGTGTTTTCTTTTCTCTGAGAAACGGGTCCAAATGGCTCTTTGAGTGTTTAAGGTTGCCGACCCCTGGGTTAACCCAAAGCCTTTGCTCATTCAGTTTGGAATTCTGAGAGCTTCAATTCCAACTTTGTTGCAAGGAGTTGGGGAAGACTTGTTTAAGGGACATATATCAGGGCCCATAACATCTGGAGAAACTTGATATTTTGAAGTCAACCTGATACTGTGTCTGCCAGATGTTTGTGATACAACTCCTGTAACTCCTGATCATTAGTCATAGTGGGTTGATGAACATTTTACCATAGATTGACTAGTAATTCTCTTCCTGGTGCTGTTGCATTGTTGTAAACTTCAGATCTGTTGTCTCAGGACCTGATCCTCCCTTGATGGCTGTAATCTTTCAACTGCATGCATCATGCTTTTAAAAATGTAAGCTACTCATATTTGTCATGTTCCATTTATTTATTTATTTATTTATTTATTTATATTTATTTATTTATATTTTATTTTTTTATTTATTCCTTACCTTTAACTTTTTGACATTCAGCTTAGGAGAACTGAAACTTCCTGAAGAATAAAGGTGATTCGCGGAGGTGGCATGATCAGGTTTCTGTCTACTGAAAGGGAGGAGAATCAATGTGTTATTACTTGCCAGGAATGTAAAGAAGACCAAAACTTTGAAAGACCAAGAATCAGGGTAGTTATTATTACTGAAGTTGCTTCTGTGTCTCTCTGTTAGGATCAGGAAAAATCTCCTTTCCTTAGTATTACATCACTAAACCCCATTCTTTGTAGTTTGCATGCAGGAGTATGCATATTCTTTTAACAAGGAATCTCAATCCTGTGGAGAGGAAACTCAGATTAATTTACATGAGGTGGGGAAAGAGAAGGAATACACAGGATTATCTCTCAACTGGGGGCTGCACAAAATACCCAGGCACACCTTCTCCATAGTTACTGGGTTTTGCAAACATACATAATTGCCTTGGGCAATGAATTTCACTAGAATTCCTCCTTCCAGCCCTATGGATTCTATGATCTTTATCAATTTCCTACAATGTCTCCTAAGGCTAAATTGAGCATTGGGGGAGGGGGAAGTATGCTTGATTGCACTACTTGCATTCCTTAGTAATGTAAATCATAAAGAAAATCCCACCAACTGCTATCAGATTCAAATTTTTAGTTATAAATAAGTCCTAAGAGAGAGCATATGCACCAAGACAAATTCCTTGTGTGTCCAATCACACTTGGCCAATAAAAAATTCTATTCTATTCTATTCTATTCTATTCTATTCTATTCTATTCTATTCTATTCTATTCTATTCTATTCTATTCTATTCTATTCTATTCTATTCGTTAGTTTTCCAAAAGGAATTGTTGGAATTCTGGATTTATAAGAAATCATATCTGTAATTGGAACTTGGCACAGTCTATGGGGCGTTCAGGGGATTGATTCTAGCACCTTGAATAAATGATCCATTGGTACCTGTCTCTGGTTGGTGAAGTTTAGAATAACAGTACTAAAGTCAATCCCTTAAACCTACATAATGGTCAAATCTTACTTTACTGTTAAAGGAACTATTAGCTGCTGGCTAGGACTTTTGAGAATTGAAAGACAATTGAAGGGAAAGCAGAACACAACAGTTTTCCCATAATGCTCGGTTTGGTTAAGCTTTGTTAGAAAGAAATTGAAAGGAAAAATAGAGAAGAAGGAATCTGGTTAAGAAGATTGACATAAGTGCAAGAACCACTTGAAGCTGTACTGTATTGGTTCTGAGCAACTCCCTCATCTAAACTGGATTTGTAGATTTCCCCCCAAGAGATGAGTAGTGAGGTGTCTGGTTTCCTAGAAGACATTAAGCACACTCTCTTGAGACTGTTAATCTCCTGTTTGCTTTCTAATCCCTTTAATTAGAGGCTGACAGGATACACAGGGGATAGCATTTCACTGGGCTGTAGAAATGATTTGCCCCCTGCCACGTGGCTATGGCAGCTGCCTGTAGAGTCCTTCCTGGGGATTTGCTTTCTCTGCTTTCCCTTTCCCCTGAGGAATTTTGAATTTGCCCGGGAGCTCAAATTAATTAACCTTCTGAATTTTAACTGATTTTTTTTATTTTTACTTGTAAGTTGTAATTTGTTCCTACCTCTGTTTTTAATTTATGTTTTATTTATGGTTTTCTTATGATGTTGTAGATGTTGCCAGGGGCACTTAGGTGAGATGGGTGGTGTAGAAATTTAATAAATGCACTCTTTAACTCCTCTGTAGCTTAAAGCAGAGTACGCTTTGAGGGAGAGGTTAGATAACTGGTGAGGCAGCTACTGTTGTAAACCTAAAAGGATTGCAAGACTATTTTACAGAGAGTAAGTTGAAACCGATGCCTAGTAGTGGGTAGCTGAGGTATGATTTCAGTTCAGGCTCCTTAGACTCAAAACTTCCATACTGGAATATTTGAGGCTCTCTGCCCCTACTTGCATGCTCATATATATCTTCTTGACATTGACAGTGTGTTGCCATTGTTAATGCTTCTTGTTTCTCTTAGAAGGGTGGAGGCAGAGTCTTTCTAATTCACTACAAATCCATCTGGTGTACTTCTAAACTGAGCCTTTGCTTTAGGCAAGGGGAAATGTCATTGCTCGCTGGCTGTGATCCCAGATACCAATTTGGAAGGGAAGAAACTGGTTTAGTCAGTCCTTCTGTTCCTGTCACTGATTTTCCCAAGGGCAGGATAATCTGCAGGTAAATAGGTTTGCTATTCAAGTAAAACGTTTAGGGTAAAATGTGAGGTTTTGAATCTTAAAATTAATCACAACTTTCTAGTGCTTAGACAAAGAGAGAGAAAGAGACGGAAAGACAGACTGACAGACAAAGACAGAGTGGGAGACAGACAGACAGACAGACAGACAGATAGAGAGATAGATAGATATAGACAAATACAGAGTGGTGTGTGTGTGTGTGTGTGTAGCATTTTTTTTGCTGATAAATGAAAATAAAGGGAGACTATTATAGATCTACTTGAGCTATTTAGCTCTCGACAGATAGCTATACCCTTACTGAGATTTGAACCTGGGCCTCTCTCTCTCTCTCTCTCTCTCTCTCTCTCTCTCTCTCTCTCTCTCTCTCTCTCTCTCTCTCTCTCTCTCTCTCTCTCTCTCTCTCTCTCTCTCTCTCTCTCTATATATATATATATATATATATATATATGTCTCCCTTTATTTTCATTTATCAGCAAAAATGTTATTTTATATATACACACACACAGAGATCTATCTATCTATCTATCTATCTATCTATCTATCTATCTATCTATCTATCTATCTATCTATCTATCTATCTATCTATCTATCTATCTATCTATCTATCTATCTAAGATGATAGATAAATAGATGATAGATAGATAGATAGATAGATAGATAGAGAGAGAGAGAGAGAGAGAGAGAGAGAGAGAAATACTTTGGGCAAGGTTGTAATAACTATTTGCCTTATCACCTGCAGGGAGTTAACTTTTCTCCAGGCTACTCAAACCTTCTTAAAACCGGAAGAAAGTGGTTGTTTAAAGCTATTAAAGCTGATGGAATGTAGATTATATTTTTATGCAGGGAAGACTTGTCTGTGTGGTTTGGCTTTTGCTGCCCTCTACTGTTAAATGAGTTTTCTGCATGCTTTCAAATGCCATTGGCTGGCAAAATCTCCTATCTGCATGTTATTTTTTTAAAAAACAGTATTAAATTAACATGCCTTCTATCTCACTATCCAAAAAGGATCTTTTGAGAGTACTCATCCTTTGGAAGTACAAGATGTCATGTTGCAACATTGAAAAAAGAAGCTTTACAATCTCTCATTTCAGTGGAGAAATGCTTTCCACCTATTGTTGGATATCTGTTGGCACAATGTACTTAAAACTCTATTGCTTGCAATTACAGGTAGTCCTCGACTTGCGACCACCATTGAACCCAATGTTTCTGTTATTAAGTGAGATACTTTTTAAGTGAGTTTTGCTCTCTTTTACGACCTTTCTTGCCACAGCTGTTAAGTGAATCACTGCAGTTGAGAAGTCAATAGTCTGGCTGTTAAATGAATCTGCTTGTTAGAAGGTTGCAGAAGGTCATGATCACATGATCTTGGGTCACAGCAACGGTCATAAATACGAATCAGTTGCCAAGCATCTGAATTTTGATCCCATGATCATGGGGATGCTACAAAGGTCGTCACTGTGAAAAACAGTCATAAGTCGCATTTTTCAGTCCCATTGAACGGTCACTAAACACTGTTGCAATTCGAGGAGTACTGTACATTGGCCACCAGGAGGTGCACACCACTTTCATCCTTACTAGGTGTCACCCATAATAGGAAGCATAGTGCCTCCTGGTGGCCAATGTAACTGAAAATATGACACAGGATATATACACTGCAGTAAAAGTAGAGAATTATATGAATATAAAATCTTAGAACTACAACTTAACTTAAAAAATAAGGGTTTCCATGTCCTTCTCTTCCACCTGATTTCAAATCACAACCTGTCATGGAAAATTCAGGGATTTAATACTTGTTTTGCCCAGGGAATGTCCCATGGCATCTCCAGGTTGAAAAGGCTTAGGCAAGAAAGCAATGAGAAACTCTCTTTACCAACCAATTTGCCACATTTTGGAATCCCTGATGAGCTGATGATTGATCGATCAAGAAGTTAGTGGATCCAGATAAGTTTTGGAAGGCTCCAGGGGAAAGGTTCTTTAAGTTCAGCTGTCTTATTGATTGATTGATTTATAACTCAGGGCAATGAATATATTTAACACACCTTTCTCCTTCTATTTTCCCCACAACAACTACTCTGTGAGATGAGATGGCTTTCATGGTTAAGGCATGACTTGAACTCACAATCTCATGCTTTCTAGCCCGGTGCTTTAATCATTAAGCAAATTGGTGCTCTCTTTTTTTGGGTGTGTGTGTGTGATCCAGTTGTGGCATGGAATAATTAATGGTATTGTGCAGGGGCGGGTTCCTAATTTTTTTTACTACCACTCTGTGGGCGTGGCTTATTTTGTGGGTGTGGCTTGCCAGCCATGTGACTGGGTGGGCGTAGCTTCTTGGACTGCTGAAGGGAGGGGACTGAGATAGGTCCTGCCGCCCATTCCCCCTCACCTCAGCTGCTGGAGAAGCCTCAAACATGCGAAAATGCCTGGGATCATCATCGCGCGTTCGTGGCTTCTCGGACTGCTGAAGGGAGGGGAATGGAGATAACTCCTGCCGCCCGTTCTTTCAGCATCTCACGCGCTCCCTCAGCCAGACTCGCCTGCTTGGACTCACTGTGGGGTAGGAAGGCAGCGCATGCGCAGTGCCAGATGCTTGGCGCAGAAGAAAATGTTTAAAAAGTTTAAATTTTTTTTTAAAAAAAAATGGCGGCGCCCAGGCACCAGCAACCGACCGCACTGATACTGTGACATCACCAGCAGGCCGCTACCGGTGCTATAGAGTGGACCGCACTGGTAGGAACCCACCACTGATTGTGGTTTCTCAGCTGTTCTTGCCTCATTTCGGTACTTTTAATGCCTCTCAGTTTATCTGTTTATTTGAGTTTATCCTGCTTTTCCTTCAGGCAATGTACATAGTGGTTTCTTTTCCCACATTTTTTTCCTCCACAACAACAATCCTGGGAGGTAGGCAAGGCTGTGGCCTTTCCTTTGAGAAGGGAAGCAGATTCTTCCCCCCCCCCTCCACCTTTCGTCCTTGCAATCTTTTTAAAAATCTCAGGGTTGAACTTCAGCCTTGAAGGTTGTCACTCCAGCTCTGTAGTTCCTCTAGCAGGCATTCAAAACTGCAGGCAAACCTGATCTCAATAGAAGACTGGACTTTACTCACCAAGGGTGGGAGATCAGAGTTCAAATCCCTGCTTTTCAAGGAAACTGATTAGATAAACTTGGGTCAGCTGCTTTCAGCTTATCCATCATAATCAATCACAAACAGAACTTACTTTCAGAAGTTGTAGGTGCTCTGCCACTGGAGACTTTTTAGAAGAGGCTGGACAGCTACTTGTCTGGAATGGTATATACTATATAGCAGTGATGGCAAACCTATGGCACGCGTGCCACAAGTGGCACGCAGAGCGATATCTGCCGGCACGCGAGCCGTTGCCTAGGTCAGCTCCAGCGCGCATGTGCACGCTGGGCAGCTGATTTTTGGCTCGCAACGAGCCTCTGGGAGGGCGTTTTCGGCTTCCAGAGGGCCTCCGGTGGGAACGGGTGAGGGCATTTTTGCCCTCCCCAGGCTCCAGGGAAGCCTCTGGAGCCTGGGGAGGGCGAAAAATGGGCCTACCGGGCCCACCAGAAGTTGAGAAATGGGCCATTTTCGGCCTCCAAAGGGCCTCCGAGGGGCGAGGGACGGCCGTTTTTGCCCTCCCGAGACATTGAATTATGGGTGTGGGCACTCGCACATGTGCGATAGCACACGCGCATGCACTTTCGGCACCCAAGGAAAAAAAGGTTCGCCATCACTGCTATATAGCATCTCCTGCTTGAGCGGGGGGGGGGGGGGTTGGACTAGAGGATCTCCAAGGTCCCTTCCAATTCTGTTATTCTGTTAAATGCATTCAGTCAAAATCCAGGGTAGCTTTAATACATTTTTTGTTTAGCAGTTTAATTGAGGCATCATGATACTCTTTGGTTTGAGTGTCACATACCCCCCTCAGCCATCCTGTGAACTATTTGACGTTGTCTCCTCATGCTTTGTCCACACGGCTATTATGAACTCTAAGCCATGGTTTGTCATTTACAGCATCGTGTGATGTGTGAACTCAGCGGGTTGTGGCTTGTTAACTGTTGTTAAAGCATAGCTTAGTGTAAGGCGGTTTTTCTCAACTTTGCCCACTTGAAGATGTGTGAACTTCAACTCCCATAATTCCCCAGCAAGCAAGGAGTTCCTAAAGACTGGCTGGGGAATTCTGGGAGTTGAAGTCCACACATCTTCAAGGGGGCAAGGTTGAGAAACAGAGGTGCAAGGTATGAATCCTACCTTTGCATCTCTTCTTGAACTCGGTGGGGGAGGATTATCTCCCTTTATTTTAAAGTTATTTTAAATCTTGAATACCTCCTGCTCCAATGAAATAATCTCTACTCAGTGTTTCCCAACCTTGGCAACTTGAAGATATCTGGACTTCAACTCCCAGAATTCCCCAGCCAGCTGGCTGGGGAATTCTGGGAGTTGAAGTCCAGATATCTTCAAGTTGCCAAGGTTGGGAAACAGATGAACTGGAACAATTTCTCCCAGAATTTCCAACCTAGCTTAGCCACTTTGGGAACTCCTGTGATATCTAATTACTGTTAACTAATCCTAATTAATCCTGTTAGGAATTCACCACAGCATTTTTTTTTACTTGCACTGTTTTTTTTTGTCTGCATAAGCACTGAACCTCTCTTTGCTTTCTCACTTTCTAACAAATTGCACAATTCCCAATCGGGACAGGACAGATGGGAAGAGAAAAAGTAATGATTTTACTTCACCAGATTCATGCAGGCTTACCTTGTTTTCATTTTCCTTGTTTTCGTCACCAGTGAGAGCTGCAGTTTTATTTCTCTGAAGAGAACAGTCTGGCCATGGCAGCCTCTTCCTTCTGATGTAGTTTGCATCCAGTCTCTTGTCAGTTGTGATTCAGCAGGGTTGAAGTTCAGTCCAGATTGAAAAGGGGAGGGGGAATCTGCTCCAGCCTCTGATTGGCAGAAACACATCTATACAGAAATACGTTTCCCATGCCTGCCTCGTCAATTGCCCCCTTTGTGCATGGGCCTTGCCAGTGAAAACTGGCAAAGGCTGTTCTTCCAAAAACTGTGCCGCTGGTTGTCATCTCAGCCCAGGCAGAACAAATAATGCAGAACTGGACAAAAGTCTCCCCTTCCCACTACACAACCAGAATGGGATGTCACCCGCCGCTCTCCCATCATTCCCCCTTCTGTTTATCTTTGTGAATTACATATTAACTAAAGTTGTTTGCTTAAGAACGTTGGGTCTTTGTTTATATCAATGCAGAGATTTTAGCTGAGCAACTCATGGTGCAGGAAGGTAATTGTGTCACTGAGACTCTATTGCAGAGGTGGCCAAACTATGGTTCTTTGAGGATCTGTGGACTTCAACTCCCAGAATTCCTGAGCCAGCCATGCATGCATGGCTAGCTCAGGGATTCTGGGAGTTGAAGTCCACAGGTCCTCAAAGAACCATAGTTTGGCCACCCCTGCTCTATTGTATTTTTGTATTGTTACCCTCCTGATGCCTTGCTGGGGAGAATCTCTTCTATTTCTGGTCTTTTTAGATGGAGATATAGGAAATTAGGTAATAGTCATAGTGCTTTCTAAGATTTTTGCAAGTGTCTTATGCCAGAGGTGGAGAACCTGTAGCCCTCCAGATGTACCATATTTTTCAGAGTATTAAGACGCACCGGAATATAAGACGCACTTTAGTTTTGGGGGAGGAATATAGGGGGAAAAAATCTACCTACCAGGTATTCATCTGGCTAGCGTCCTTAGTCTGTTCAGCTTCAGCACATTATTTTATCCCCTAGTTAGGGCTGAAAAAAATATTCTTTGAAGGGAGTAGGAATGAAAACAAGCCTGCAAAGACTTAGGGCTGGGAAAAAACTTCTTCGGACTGACTAGGAAGCCGGGAAGGTCATTAGCACCTCGTTAGAGCTGGAAAAAAGCTTCAAAAAAGCTACATTCGGAATATAAGACACACCCAAATTTTCAGCCTCTTTCAGGGAGGAAAAAGGTGCGTTTTAATATTCCGAAAAATACGGGTAGTTGTAATCTATCCCCTTGCTCCTTTCATTATCCTGGATGAAACATCTGCGAATGAGAGGATTAGTTTGGTCTAGTGGTTAAGGCACCAGGCTAGAAACCAGGAGACTGTGAGTTCTAGTCATAGAATCATAAAATCATATGGCTGGATGGGATCTTGGAGGTCTTCTAGTCCTGCCCAAGGGAGGAGATATTATTGTATCTTGCACAAATGGCTGTCCAATCTTTTCTTGAAGATCTCCAGGAATTGAGCATCTACAATTCCAGGAGGCAAACTGTTCCCTTGATTAATTGTTCTTATTCTCAGGGAATTTCTCCTTAATTCCAGATTGGATCTCTCTTTAATGAGCTTCTACCCATTGCTTCTTGTTCTTCTGCCTGGTGCTTTGGAGAATAAGTCAACTCCCTCTTCTCTGTGACAGCCCCTTCAGGATTAGAAGACAGCTATCTTGTTGCCCCTAATCCTTCTCTTTAATAGGCTGGACATACCTAGTTCCCTTAATCGTTCCTCATACTGTTTAGTCTCCTGGCCCATTATCAGCTTGTTGCTCTTCTCTGCACACACTAAAATGTCTCGGCATCTTTTTTGTATCATGGTGATCAGCACTGGACTCAGTATTCTAGGTGTGGCCTCACTAGTGCAGTATATAGCGGTACTGTCATATCTCCTGATCTTGATGCTATCCCTCTGTTGATGCAGCCTAAGACTGCATTGGCTTTTTTGGCATCTGCAGCACACTGCTGGCTCATCCTTAAGTAATAGTCCACTATCACATGCATGGCTGGCTCAGGAATTCTGGGAGTTGAAGTCCACAGGTCCTCATAGAGCTGTAGTTTGCCTACCCCTGCACTAGGACACTAAGATTCCTTTCACAGGCATAGTTGTTGAGCCAGGTCCCGCCTATTCTATACCTGTGTGTTTGTTTTTTCCTGCCAAAGTGCCAACCGTGCAAAATAGCTCCCAAAGCTCCTAAAATCAGGTGTAACTCAACACCCATCTTGTTTAGCAACAGAAATTCTGATCCTAGTTTTGGTCATTAAGTCAAGGATTGCCTGTATTGTAACTGTGGGAAAGGCCAAGCTGAAGGTCAACTCTGTAGGAGGCATCTAAGAACCTGTGGCACAGCTCAGAGTCAAATCAGGGACTTCTGAATTTGTGGCATTTGGTTGCACTAGCACAGCATTGGCTGGGCAATTCTGAGACTTGAAATCCATGCATTATGAGCCATAGTGGCACAATGGTTAGAATGCAATATTGAAAACTAACTGTCCAAAGCCAAGAGTTCGATCCTGACCGGCTCAGCCTTGACTCAGCCTTCCATCCTTCTGAGGTCAATAAAATGAGGACCCAGATTGTTGGGGGCAATATGTTGACATTTGTAAAGCACTCTGGAGTGGTATATAAGTCTAAGAGCCATTGCTATTGCTCCAAAGGTGCTTTTTCAAGAGGACTTTCTATGGCTTTCCTTTGAAGATGTTTCGCTTCTCATCCAAGAAGCTTCTTCAGCTGAAAAGTGAAACATCTTCAAAGAAAAACCAGAAAGTCCAGTTGTCTCTTGAAAAAGCACCTTTGGGACAACCGTGACCTGGATGACTGAGAATCTCCATAGACATATTGCTATTGCTATTTTAAAGGTGCCAAGTTTGAAAAATACAGGCCTAGCAGACCAGGGTCTCTCCGCATGTACATTATTCTTACCTCCTTCCTCCCCAGGAATGCCTGGAGATGTTTTCCCTTTACCTTGGTAACAATTAAAGAAAGCTCTTAGAGGTTATAATCCAATTCCCTTGTGAAGTTGGAAGCTCCATTGAGTTCACTGCAAGTAAACCTGGTTTGGTGAGGTTGATCTGAACACGGGAGGTTTCTGCATCAGACCAGTGGCCTGTTGATTACTAAATTAGTACACCATAGTATACTTACTGTAGAAAGACACTCAAGTCCAGGGTGGGAAAAATAGGTTACCAAGAGCTATATTTGACCTTGTAGAAAGTAAGTGGGACTAGTGCTTTGAAGGTTTTTGTTTGTTTGTGTGCTTTTAAACTATGATTTGACTGTATCTATATCAGGGATGTCAAACTCAAGGCCCGGGGCCCAGATCCGGCCCGCGGAGTGCTTAGATCCAGCCCGTGGGGCCGCCCTGGAAATAGCAAAGGACAGGCCCGCAGTGCCTCTGCCAGCGAAAATGGAGTTTGCGAGGGCTCCGTTTTCACTGGCAGAGGGTTGCAGGAGGCCGTTGCAGCCGAAAACAGAGCTCGGTAGCCCGTTTTCGTTAGCAGAGCGCTCGGGCCACCACAGGTGCCCCCAACATGAGTGATGTCAAGCTGGCCACGCCCACCCTGGCCACACCCACCCCGGCCCCCAAAGTCAAATACAACCCTGATGCGGCCTTCAATGAAATCGAGTTTGACACCCCTGATCTATACTATGGTTTTCACATATTTCCTGCCTCAAAATGGCAGGAACAGATCTTGTCAGTTTCCAGCAGTCTTCGTCAGCGAAGGCTCTAACAGTTACAAAAAGGAGGAATAGGGCGACATGTGATTGCCCATAATTTAGTTGACCTTTTTAATTAATCACAATCCATAAAGAAGTTGAAACTTAAAAATAAAACCCAGATCTTTAGTATCCATGGTGAGAATCAATGAAAACCAAATGAAGCAATTTGGTTTTTTTGTTTTCTTGTCTGCCTATTTGGCATTTTCCTCTAGCAGATCTCTAAAACCAATCACGATCTTTTGAAATTAGAACTGGGCACATAAATGCTCGTTCGTGGGTTGGAAAACAGCATCAATGATTAGCCATTTTGTTAAATGTTCTGGCTTAATTTAGCCAGTGGACCATCTGCTCACTGTGTCCATCCTGATTAACTATGTTTCTTCTCCAGAGATACTGGGGACAAAACAGTCTTTTCCCAGCCAACTGTTTGAGATGATTTTAACCAGAATATTTCAGTGAGGGTCACTTGCACGCAACAAAGCATGTGCTTAGTTTTTACGATGGTTCTTCTTTCCCTAAAATGGGGAAAGCTCCAGGTAATTGACAAACAAATCAAGCAGTATACCTGCACATCTGCTTTAGAGATTTTTAAGGCACAGCTGCTTAAGTCATGCAATTTAGAAAAGGATATTTGCAGGACCGCTTCCGTATTCCGGGGGCAGATATTCATTCAGATTCGTATTTCACACACCACACCCCCATTTCCTTCTAGGTTTTGAGACGAAAAGCTGGAGGTTTTCTACTTCTTGCTCCTCAGAGATTTTCCAGTACTACATTCAAGGTGAGAAAATTTCACACCATCACATCATATCTGTTCCATGTTGGGGAGAGGTGGATAGAACATAAACCCGCATGTTTGGGGTAACTTTCAATTTTTAATTTGACATTGAGGGGGGGGGGAGTCGAGTCAATGACCCTGCATTTCTTCCAGGCCTCAGATCTCCAGATTGAATTGAGCAAACATCTAAAGCCGAAACCAGATTCTAGCAAGCTGATCTTTGGGAAAAATTTCACGGACCATATGCTCACTGTGGTGTGGAGCAAAGAAAATGGCTGGGGAAAACCACACATCAAACCTTTCCAGAATCTCTCTCTGCACCCAGCCACTTCAGCCCTGCATTACTCAGTGGAGGTAATGGTTTCTCATCTAAAGAGTTACAGATATATACCCTCCATTCTTCTTCCGCTTTGCTGGGAAGGGTTCTTATGTCAGGACTTGATGTATGATAGACAACAGGGAGATGATGAAGAGTGGATGGAGCCCAGGTGAGTGATAGATGAGGAAAGTCACAGGGTTAAAGGAAGAATTGGGAATATGACAGATTAGAGATGGTCCTCATATCTAGGTCATGGGTTATCAAACCGTAGTTGGTTTTGATCATACATGCACTATACCAGGCCTGTCAAACTAGTGGCCCGTGGGCCGGATACAGCCCGCACAACAGCGGTGGGTTGCTCCCAGTTCAGTGAACCGGTAGCGGCAGCGGTGGGAGGCTCCGCCCATCCGCCCAGGAAGCTTCTGCGCATGTGCAGAAGCTTCTGCACATGCGCAGAAGCGTTAGGCATGCACGAGCAAACTGGTAGCGACGGGATTTACATCCTACTACTGCCACACAAGTTATGCACAGGCCTGCACAGGCCACGCCTACCTCGGCTCTGCGAAGGCAAAAAACATCCCGATACATTGCAATATGGCCTGATACGTCATGATACGGCCTGCAATGCGATCGGGTTTGATCCCTATACCGTGGACTTGGTATAGGAAATTAGAAATCCAGGCAGTTCAAATGAATATAGGTTTATTGTATGCTAATGCTCTCTACAAGAATCTGAACTAGTAACTATCAAAGTGAATTAGCGGTAGATAAAAGTCAACGGAATTCAAGGTGTGGGCTTAGATCTCTTGTGGACATACCAAAGAGACTCAAGATGGATGACATGTTTGATCCCTCTCTTGAGCTCAACCTGGTTATCTCCTACAGGACTATGATTTATAAACTACAAAAGTCAGATTCACACAATTCAGCAAGCTTAGCTTGATGTGTTCAACCAATCACAGAGAGAAATATTGAAAGGAATCTTTTGAAAAGGGAGAGAATTAAGATGGATTAGATTAATTTTCCCTAATCTGGGTGCAGGAGGACCACATTTCTTTGCATGCCCATCTGAAACCTAACCAAATTGGGGAAAAGGTAGATTACATTGTTGGGTTAAGTTGTTATTCTTCATGAGATGACTCAGAATAAAGTTTCAAGTTCCAGAAATCTTTGTTGATTAATGGATGTAATGAGTCACACTGTTATTAGAATTCATGAAGAAGATATGTATCTTCTTCACATATTAATTTTGGATTGCACAAGTGTTTAACAGGGAGAGTCTTACTGCACTCCATAAATCAATAGGAGTAAAATCTTGGAGATGAAGCTTAATGACTTCATGGACATATCCGTTTTGTTTTCTGGGCTGCTGTATGTTCTCAGCATCCACAAAAGATTGAAAACTGAGGTCTAGGCTACAGTGGGCTTGCCTAATTTGTGATTCAGTGTTATGGGGGGAAATAATTGTAGGATTATCTGGGAATGTTAAACCAAGTATTTAACATAACCTGACAGAAGACAATGGGCAAATGACTACGTTGGGGCTGGGAAATGGGTTTTCTTTTCTTGGGAGATCAAAGAGGCACAGCAGAACAGTGTTCTGTGTTTGCATGGTCAAAGAGAATTCTGGGATGTCAATGGAAATTCTCAATCATCCAGATCATGGTTGTGCTAAAGGTCTGTGATCTGCCAAAATAAGTTGTAGGGGAAATGTTAATTGCCCATCTTTGCATCAAGCCATAATAATAAGGTCATATGTGTTAGGAAGAGAATTAATCTCATCAGAGGCGATGGATCGGGCTTCCCTTTTGAAGACATTGTTACTTAGAAAATAAAGCCCGAGATTCAAATACTAATAAACAAAATATTTATTTCAGTAGAAAAATAATAAAGAATTCTTATTAGGACTACATTGTATCGGCTAAGAAAATAAAACAGTTCTACCTTCGGTAGAGATGGCGATGAGAAAGGGAAAGGAGTTGACCTCAGGAATGTAGACATGCGTACTAGAATATATCATACGTCTGTCTGACCATAGATACAAGAACAGTATAAAACACAGAGATGCACAAACTGACAATATTCACATCGTGACACCCCTTCTTTGTCAGTTGGGCTAATATAATGTGTCACTCAACACACAGTAAATATCTGAGGTAATCATGCTGAGCAATAGGTAATGGTTTGTTCAGAATGTCAGCTATCTGATATTTTGTTGGCACATATTCTAACTTTATGAGACCTTGTCTTACTGACTCTCTAACATTCTTGTAACGTATGTCAATGTGTCTGGACCTTGAACCTGTGAAGTGAGTCCTGGAAATGTAAACTACTGATTGATTGTCTTCCATCACGGTGATCGGTTTTTCGGGCTTCGTCCAGATATCTGTAACTAAGGCATCGAACCAGGTTAAAAAAGTTACATGCATCAGACACACATGCATATTCTGCTTCAGTTGATGAGCAGGAAATAAAACTTTGTTTTCTTACGTTCCAGTAAACTGGACATCCATTCAGGAACACTATGTAACCTGATGTGCTTTTTCTTGATTCTTTATCACTTGCCCAATCTGCATCTGTATAACAATACATGTCAGCAAAATCTATATGTTCTGGTTCTAGCTTCAATTTGAATTGTTTTGTGTGTATCAAGTATCTCAATAACTTCTTAATACATGACCAGTGAAACTCTGTTGCTTTGCCTACATGTCTTGAAAGTAAATTAACACTAAGTGCTATGTCTGGTCTAGTCCATCCACTAATGTAAAGTAGTGAACCAATTACTGAACGATAAAGTGTTTGATCCTTGAACTCAGGACTATATGTATCTTTCAAATTGTGAAAATCAGTTTGCATAGGTGTTTGTGTAGGCGTTGCATCTGTCATGTTGCATTGATGCAAAAGTTGATCTATCTTAGCTTCTTGTGAAAGACTAAACCCCTTCTGTGTCTTTTCAATGTGAACTCCTAAATATTCATTGATGTGTCCTAATGATTTCAATGTGAAGTATTTCTGCAAACCTTTAACAAAATTCTCACTCATGCGTATGTTTGGACCAATGTAAACAATGTCATCAACATAAACAAGAACAATTTCATTAATATTTCCATACCTTTTTGTGAACACGCATTCATCAGTGTCGGACTTAATAAAGCCCATTAAATTTAGTTTGTCTTTTAGACATGTGTACCACATCAGACCTGATTGTTTCAGACCATAGAGACTTTTGTTTAGGAACCAGGTGTCCCCTTCTCGGTCCCGGAAGCCGGGAGCGGACCTGACGTAGATTTCTTCATCTAGATCAGCATGTAGATAAGCTGTTTCAACATCAAATTGGAAAACTTCAAGTCCAAGTATAGAAGCAGTGGTTAGAGCAATTTTCACACTTTCAGTTCGCACTGTAGGTGAGTAAGTGTTTGTGTAATCTTCAGGATAGCTTTGTGCGAAACCTTGTGCGACAAGTCTTGCTTTGTATAATAATTCACCATCTGGCTTTTGTTTGATTTTGTAGACCCATCTTGTGCCAATGACTTTTTTGTGTGTTGGAGGTGTTGCAGATGTGTATACTTTGAGTTTCTGCAAACTGTCCATCTCAACTTGCATGGCTTCATACCATTTTTGTTGTTCATCTTCAGAAAGATATTTAATTTGTGAAAAGTTCTCCGATGGGAGTGTAACATTACAGATCAATGGCGATGGTGTGTTTGTCAATTGCATTGTGTATCTCTTTGGTGGAATACCTTTTGTAGTTCTCTTGGAACGTCTCGGGACAATTGTCCAGTCGTCTTTCTTGTTGTCCACATCTCTATCAGCGTCGCTAGCTTCAGCATCCACGGCGTTGTAGGATGGGATATCAGGTGATGAACGTTGGTCATCTGGTTGCTCTGTATCAACGATTTCAGTTCTAGGGAAATAAACTCCAGGATCATTAGAATGTATCCTGGACCAATCTGTATCTTCTTCAAAATTAGCTGAATTAGAAATTGTTATCACATTGTGAGAGTCAATGAATCTTCCCCATTTAGAATTACTATCAACACCCATATATCTTAGTCTCTTTGCTACTGGGCCACCTTTTCTTCTTTGGGCCAATGGAATGTTGACCATGGCATATGAACCAAAAATGTGTAAGTGTCTAAGATCTGGCTGGTGGCCATATAACATGTAGAAGGGTGTTTGGTCAATGACACTGCTCCATGTACGATTGACAATGTAATTTGCATAATGAACTGCTTCGCCCCAAAATGAGTGTTTGAGATTGGCATCTTCTAGGAGGCAGCGCATCATGGTTTGGAGGACCCCTTGCCGTCTTTCTGCCACTCCGTTGTGAGCCGGAGTGTATGGGGCAGATGTTTGGTGTAGGATACCGTTTCGTCGCATCCAATCCTGGAAACGTTGAGACGTGAACTCGGCACCACGATCACTCTGGATTCTCCGGATTCTCACTCCGTGTTGATTGTAGATTTGAACTGCAAAGTCTCTAAAGGTCTGAAAGACTTCAGATTTTTCTTTCATTAGAAAGACATAACCATATCTAGAATGATTATCAACAATAGTTAAGAAATACTTTTTACCGCCAATAGTTGGACCATAAGGACCCACAATATCAGTATGAACCAAATCAAAAATGCGTGTTGACTTACGTGTAGCATGTTTTGGAACGGCTGCTGCCCTCGATTTTGCCTTTTTGCAAACAGCACAATCTAGATGTACCTTACATCCTTTGAAATTCAAACCTTGTGTGAAAAATGGCATCTTTTTAAGGACCTCAAAGCTCGGATGCCCTAATCTTCTGTGCCATCTATGAATACACCTGTCATGTAAACGAAAACCTGTAAGTGGAGTTGCAACATTAACATTAACATGAGGAACCTTAGGTTTGAATACCTGTTGCTTTGTGGCTTTAAGAGCCTTTGGAGTATTCACAAGATCTCTCTCTGGGGTATCTCTCTCTGGGCCTGTGATATTATCTATTGAGATTTTTATACTTGCCTGAATTTGAGGTTCTGCCTTTGGCCTCAAATAGTAGACCTGACCAATCACAATTGTGTCAGCAACAATATGACCATCTTTAAAAATATAACTGGCATTACCTAAATGAAGGACATAAAAATGCAAAACAGCAGATAAATGATTCTGACTAAGCAAATTACAATTAGCTGTAGGAATATAATAAACATCAGGTACCAGGGTACCTAACTCTTCAATAAAAACAGTCCCTTTTCCTTCAACTTTGAAAGGGTGGCCACCAAATGCGTACAGTTCACGATATTCTGGTTCAGGCTCATGTAGCTCTTTGAAAAGTTCTTTTCTGTAAGTAATGTGAACAGCCGCTCCACTATCTAGAGTCCACAAAAGGGAGCGGTCATATTTCTTTGGCTGTGTATCATTGGTGATTGCTAGCATGGTGTGTGGAGGTGGGAAATCACACCTCGGACCGGATCGCCACTGTCCTCTGCCTCTGCTGCCTCTGGGTGCTTTTCCTCTGGGCTGGTACTGGTCCCTATAATCTTTTCCTCTGGGCTGGTACTGGTCCCTGTAGTCTTTTCCTCTAGGCTGGACAGGAACTTGAGTGCGTTGCAATTTAGAACAATTTCTGCTTGTATGACCCACACGGTCGCAATATTGGCATCTTAGTACCTTTTGTGAAGAATTCTGGATTATGTCAAAAGTGTCCTCACGACGAAGCAAAGTAGTTATATCAGTGCCCCAGGCTTTATAGTTCTGTCCCGATTGCTTTAATTTTGCATCGCCAACCAATGGAACAATTTGTGACTGTTGGGCGACTATTGGGGCCTGCACTGGTGCGGCCTTTGAAATCACTTGTGGCACGGCTTGGGCCTGAGCAGGCGGAGCTGCCTGGATTGGCTGTTGCTGAGGGGCAGCAATAGGTAGTAGAGCTGGAGCAGGCAAAACTTGGGCTGCCACAGCTGGTGGTGGCCCTGGAGCAGGCAAAAGTTGGCCCCCTGGTGCTGGAATAGGAGGTGGTCCAGCTTGTGGTGGATGCACAATTTGTGCTTGCATAGGTTGGGCAGGTTGAACAATTTGTGCCCGTAAAGGTTGTCCAGCTAAAGGAGGACGCTGCATTAATGCATCTAATCTCATTTGAGTCATTCTGGTCTGGGCTTGTAATATTGTTAATTCTTCATTTTGATTATACAAAAATCCACTCTGTTTATGCAAAATTTCATTCTGTTCCTGAATCACTTGTAGAAATGCAAAGTCCCTTTCATCAAAAAATTTCTGCCCATGTAATTGTGACCTGTGCATCCAGGGGCGTTGCTCTAATTTGTTTAAAGAAGGAGGGGAATCATGGCCCCTCTCTGGTATGCGTGAAGGTGGGCAGACATCTTGGTTCTCAGCACGAAAGAATGCATGCAGTTTAATTTCGTGTAACTCTCTTTGTAAAAAATCTATCTGCTCTCTTTGTTTTTGCAGTATCTGGCCATAAATTAAATTTATTTCTCTTTCAGCACTTGTCTGCTCTATAGAAGACGTTTGTGGGCTGGCAATTTGCTGCCTATAAAAGGATTCTTCCTCATCTTGTAGGGCATTAGCTTCTAAACATGTATAATTTCCCCCAGGGAGAAAAGGGGTGCCTTTAACATCATGCACTGACCTTTGAAAAAGTTCTGCTCCAGCTTTTACTTCTGTTTGGGCTTCAAAAATCATTTTTTCGGTCTGCGTTCCAAAGAGAGTGGGTGAGGCTTGTTCACGCAGAGAAAAACTTTCTGCTTGGGCGTTTCAGCAGCGGCAGGCTTATCTTATCTCCGTTCGTGGACATGGTTGGTCATAAATCTCTCTAATTAGCTAACTATCCTAAAACGCAATAAAACTTTCAAAAGAAGCCATAAAGTTTACAGCCAAACTCTGGTACCATTGTTAGGAAGAGAATTACTCTCCTCAGAGGCGATGGATCGGGCTTCCCTTTTGAAGACATTGTTACTTAGAAAATAAAGCCCGAGATTCAAATACTAATAAACAAAATATTTATTTCAGTAGAAAAATAATAAAGAATTCTTATTAGGACTACATTGTATCGGCTAAGAAAATAAAACAGTTCTACCTTCGGTAGAGATGGCGATGAGAAAGGGAAAGGAGTTGACCTCAGGAATGTAGACATGCGTACTAGAATATATCATACGTCTGTCTGACCATAGATACAAGAACAGTATAAAACACAGAGATGCACAAACTGACAATATTCACATCGTGACAATATGAACAAACCATTGTGTTTCATTAACCTTGTTGAGGTTATGTATTTATGAAATGAATATACGCAACGGAATGTGGCGTTGCTGTTAGATACTATAGAGTCAATAAACAGAAGTCTTCGAAGTGTTAAATATAATTTACTTAAATAAACTAGCAAAGCTTCAAAATAAACAGTCCACGAAGAATCTATCTTCTTTTGCAATAGCAAACAGATATTGTAGCTATTTAATATACAGACACAAAGTCAGACTCTTAGCACTTAGCTATTAATGTTTTGTAGATAAAGTTCTTTCAGCAAACAGTTCAGCAAAAACCTTGAACTTCTTTCGGTAGCGTCTTCAGTCTACAGGAGCGTGAGTAGAAGCAATCTCTCAGTCGAGCAATCAGTCAAGCACTAAGCACACAGCACACGGACGCACACACCACTCAAGCTAACCTGTTCTCTTTTATAATTATCAGCAAGCCTACAATGCTTACAATTTAAAGCAATTCCACTTTTTTATATAAACACAGATTAGTGGTTTATTTATACGTTAGTAACCCAATCAGTTTTAAACATAGTATTGACAAACCTGCTAAAGTTTAAGGCCAGCTCATGTATCAGTAGATGATCTCTGCCACATAATTCACTTTACTTTTTTTTATCTCCCCTTCCTCCTCCCCTTATCTAGCTTTTTGAAGGAATGAAAGCTTTCCGGGGCTCGGATCAGCGCATCCGGCTTTTTCGACCCATGCTCAACATGAATCGCATGTTACAATCCTCTCGTCGAGCTTGCTTACCTGTGAGTATGTGGAGCACCCTCTTGTTCTCTCTCTCGCCCTAAATCCAGGATCAGCTACTTCTTATAAGCTATGATCTTTTTCCTGAGGCCATCTATGGAAACCCTGAAACTGAAAGATTTCAACCTGAGTCTAATAAAAGGAAATAGCCAGGGATACCCTCGCAATATATTTCAAGAAAGACTGGGTGAAGCCTCTCCCTGCAACTTTGGGGGTGGGTGGGGAGGTGGCAATTGAAATAGACCCCAATTTAGTGTACTCCTGTTATTTGGCTTCCTGACATCATAATTTCCACCCAGGTAGTTGGTATATGAATATGGAGAAGTGGCGTGTGTGTGAGATGTATTTTAACCAAGGTGACTCCATCATTTGCTTAGTAGGAGGAAACTTCCAATGCTTTTAACATCTCTTAATATGCAATAGTGGCGAATATCTGTGTTAGATAAGAATTACTCTCATCAGAGGCGAAATAGATCTTTTCCTGAAACTCTGACATTATTAAAAAGAAACCGCAGATTAAATGCTAAGGTATAAAGTATTTATTTCAGTACAAAAATAATAAATCACATCTTGGCTATAAAACAGGTCTTGCTTCTTACAGAAGCTGAAGAGAAAAGGGAGGAACAAAAGAAAGGAATGTACACATGCGTACTAGGAACATATTAATCATGTGCTCAGGAATAAACCATTATATTTGATAGGGATGCATCTCCCCTGCATATACATGTAACAGGCAACATAAAATCACTGCCTGACAATCTGTAGCTCGGGTATAAGGATGAGGGCGAAGGTTCGTTCTCTGAGCTTGTGGGTTGGTTTCCAAACTTTTCGTTACCAAGCTAGGTAACATCTTCAGCAGATCCCCTAAACTCCGCTGAAGATGTTACCTAGCCTGGGAACGAAACGTTCGGAAACCAACCCACAAACTCCGAGAACGAACCTCCACCCTCATCTCTTAATATTTTCTGTGAACGGGGATACCCTATCAGGTGATGAGAGGAACGACTCTTGGATTCAGAGCAGGCAATATGAAGTGGAAGGAAAAATAGTTTCTTGTAGCATCCTATAGCCGAGGTGGCCCAGTGGTTAAAAGCAGCACTGCAACCTTCAGCTGATTGCTAGTTCATCAGTTCAGCTGTTCAAATCTCACCAGGCTCAAGGTTGGCTCAGCCTTCCATCCTTCCGAGGTGGGTAAAATGAGGACCCAGATTGTTGGGGGCAATATGCTGAACTCTGTAAACCGCTTAGAGAGGGCTGTAAAGCACTATGAAGCGGTATATAAGTCTAAGTGCTATTGCTATTGTCCTGCTATCCATTAGTTCAGTAACGTGTTTCTTTCGGAATCAGATGTTTCTGAATGGAAGCTGTGGAGAAGTATGAGCAGAAGGCACGGTTGGCTACCAGGTCTGGCTCCTGGGTTTCCCAGATGTGTCTCCCCGTTTCCATTGGGGAAAGGATGCTAGAGACTAGATGGGGCTTTGTTCTATCTAGCTGGCTCTTTCAAGGTGCCCAACACGGCCCTTTATTCCCTGTGCAAGGACAAACAGCAGGAGCATCGTGTTGTCATCTTCTTGCAGGCTTTTGATCAGTCTGAGTTGCTTGAATGCATCCGGCAGCTGATCCGGGTGGACCAAGATTGGGTCCCACACTCCAGCACGGCCAGTCTCTACATCCGCCCCATCTTGATTGGCACCGAGGTGGGTATGAGTGCTTCCAATTTTAGATGTTTTAGGCAGCAGATGTCTAGGGATTTCCATAATCTAACCCTAACAGTTACCGTATTTTTCGGAGTATAAGACGCACTGGAGTATAAGATGCACCTTAGTTTTTGGGGAGGAAAATAGGGGGAAGAAAATCTACCAACCAGGTATTCATCTGGCTAGCGTCCTTAGTCTGGTCAGCTTCAGCACATTATTTTATCACCTGGTTAGGGCTTGAAAAAAATTTCTTTGTTGAGAGTAGCAATTAAAAAGCCTGCAAGCTGGTAAGAGCCGGGAAGATCCTTAGCACCTCGTTAGGGCTGGGGAAAAACTTCTGAGAGAGCAGCAATGAAAAAAATCCTGCAAGCCGGGAAGATCATTAGCACCTCGTTAGGGCTGAAAAAAATTTTTTCGGAGGGAGTAGCAATGAAAACAAGCCGGGAAGAGACGGGAAGATCATTAGGAAGATCATTAGTACCTCGTTAGGGCTGGAAAAAAAAGCTTCGAAAAAGCTACATTTGGAGTATAAGACGCACCCAAATTTTCAGCCTCTTTTAGGGGGGGGAAGGTGCATCTTATACTCTGAAAAATACAGTATTTAAACACAGTTGCCATTTCTAAATGTTGTCATTTCCTTCTTTATGTTCCTTCTGATTTCCAAAATCTGATCCCTTTTCATCAAAACAAGGTCATAGATAGATTCAGAAATAATTGCGTTTCCATTTTTCATTTATCAGAAATAATTGCGTTTCCATTTCCTATTTCTCACTTTCGTTCTTGTTTAACTCATTAATTTCAGTAATGAACCATTTTTATGAATTTTAAAACCATGTACTCCATTCACCCATCAAATAGGCTGGCTGTGCACATTGTAAGTCATAAAAGCTAGCTATACTCAAAACTAACCAAGATGAGCATATATAAATACATGCCCTATGTTTTTACAGATAGTTCCTGACGTACGGCCAGTCACTTTGTTGACCTATTGAAATTATGACGGGCCTATCAGAGGGCTACTTATGACCAGTTTCAAAGTTCTGATGATTGCCACCCCTCCCCCCCCAGTCATGTAACTGACCGAACGTTATGCATTTAGCAGCTGGGCTGCATTCACATCCATCTGCAGCATCTGGCAGTCACATGACCATGCTTTATGATGATTTTGCCCCAAACTAGCATTTACTTCTAGTTTTCAGCAAAACTGCACACATAGCAAACCATTGGTTCACCAAATGACCGCGATCGATTGCAGTGGCTGCTTAATGACTGCTGCAAAAAAATAGGTGTAAAGTTGTATTGGTCACATGATCAACCCATTTTATGACCATTATGACTTACGACCATATTGTGCAAGCTCTATCTCAGGAGTAAGTCAATCCAGTTAGGTGTACAGTGGAGATACAAGAAATAGTGTTAAAAACGTTGAATCTCCTTTCAGTCCAGCTCAGTTTCTGGAGATGCTGAAGTCAGCTTCACACAGTGTTCTTGGCCAGAACATGGAAATAGTTTGCCAGTATAATTTTCCACATTGTTTTGCAACTTCTCCCTCTGGCCTGTGGATAACTGGTGGTATGACTCTCCATCAGTGGTGGGTTCCTACCAGTGCGGTCCACTCTATAGCACCGGTAGTGGCCCGCTGGTGATGTCACAGTACCGGTGCGGTCGGTTGCTGGTGCCTGGGTGCCGCCATTTTTTTAAAAAAAAATTAAATTTTTTTAAAAAAATTTATTCTGCGCATGACCAGAAACCTGACAATTAAATCTTTCCCCGTCCCTTTGCTTGAAAATAATAAGAAACTTGCATTTGACACTTTTCCTTCGCCTTTGCCTAAAGCTTCCCAAAGTGGGCGTTTTCCAAAAGCTTAACCTTTTATATTGTTAATTTTATACAGTTTTATATTGTTATTCTTTAGACGAAAACATTGAGGACTGTTAAAAGATACTGTTCTTTTAACAGTCCTCAATATTTTCGTCTAAGGAATCCATGACTGAAACCAAAAATGCTGTATGAGACTTGCTTGTCTTTTAACTATAGCATTTTTTGCATATAAAGGTTGCTGTGTTGCCATGGTGTAACACGGACTTTGTATGCAAAGCTTTTCATGTAAGGTATAAAATAGCAAAAATAGTAGTAACATCTCTCTGAAATAACTAATACATGACTGGCAAGCCACGCCCACCCGATCACATGACTGGCAAGCCACACCCACAAAATAAGCCACGCCCACAGAGTGGTAGTAAAAAAATTAGGAACCCGCCCCTGCTCTCCATCACTGAGTAGGCCTGGCTTTGCTTAGCTTCTCAGATGACAAAATCGGCCAGTTGCTGCCTTGATAAATCTGTCAATGGAGATTCTCAGCCATCCGTGTAGAGTTGTCTGGAAGCTGCGTCATGGACTTCTTTTCATTTTGGTTTGAAACGTTTCGCTGCTTATCCTGCTAGCTGAGCAAGTCGGTTAGGAGGGCCATTTCAAACCAAAAAGAAAAGAAGTCCAGCCGCCATGACTCAACTGCCAGATTTTATAGATCTGCTGATTCTAATCATGTTTGCTGATCAGCCTCTTATGTGGCATTCTCCCCTTCTGCCCTCTGCAGCCTTCCTTGGGGGTCTCCATTTCCAATCACGCACTGCTCTATGTGATCTTGGGCCCTGTGGGTCCTTATTTTACCACCGGAAGCTTCAATCCCGTTTCCCTCTTGGCTGATCCCCAATATGTCCGTGCCTGGATAGGTGGTGTTGGCAATTGCAAAGTAGGCGGGTAAGTCTAGGGCTTCTGTTTTAACCTAAGTGAGTGAATGAAACTCCTACAGTTTTAAGTCAGACTTTCCTAACCTGGACATTTTCCAGATGGGCGAACTTCACCTCCTAACATTCTTGGCAATGCCTAGGGAATTCCGGGTCTTTAAGTCCACAGTTCTGGAAGGTGTATAGGTAGAGCAAGGCTACTATGGCCCAATTTGTTTTGTAGAGATGGGACATTTTCCTTGAGACAAGAATTGGACTTTTTCGTTTTTGAATTTCATCAAAGCCCTTGAGGATTGCAGGAATGTGTGATAAGGTGACACTGGAGAGGTTGTGGTGTCAAAATGGAGTAGGCATCCTATTCAAAACACAGTCTTTTCCCTCACCCTAGCAGAAGCATAAAGTTTATATTTTAACTTATTTTTTTTTTCAAAAGGGGAAAATTTTCACCCCTGAAAATTAACAATTTGCCAACATATTTCAATTTTATAGAGCAACAAAGATGATTAGTACATCTAGTTTAACGAAAAGAAGGATTAGGGGTGACATGATAGCAGTGTTCAAATATCTCAAGGGTTGCCACAAAGAAGGAGTCAAACTATTCTCCAAGGAACCTGAAAGCAGGACAAGAAGCAATGGATGGAAACTAATCAAGGAGAGAAGCAACCTAGAACTAAGGAAAGATTTCCTGACAGTTAGAACAATTAATCAGTGGAACAACTTGCCTTTGCAAATTGTGACTGTTCCAACACTGGAAATCTTTAAGAAGAGACTGGACAACCATTTGTCCAAAATGGTATAGGGCAGTGATAGCGAACCTTTTTTGGTTTGCATGCCACACCCATTCCCTCCCCCCATGCATGCGTGCACACACATGCTACTCCCTGCGCATGCGCACAGGCCTCGTGGAAGCCTGGGACGGTGAAAAACGGCTAAACAGGCAAACTGAAAGTTCGGAAAAATGGACTTCCGGTTTGTCCGTTGTGCCATTTTTCGCCCTCCGGAGGCTTCAGGGAAGCTTCCTGAAGCCCTGGAGTGCAAAAAATGGAACAATGGGCAAACTGGAAGTCCGTTTTTTCGAACTTCCGGTTTGCCTGTTGGGCCGTTTTTCGCCCTCCGGAGGCTTCAGGAAGCTTCCCTGAAGCCTCTGGAGGGTGAAACGGCCTTCCCCAAAGCCGAAAATCAGTTGGCCAGTGCACGCTGGAGCTGACATAGGGCAGCGCCTTGCGTGCCCTCCGATATGGCTCCATGTGCCACCTGTGGCACGCGTGCAATAGGTTCGCCATTACTGGTATAGGGTTTCCTGCCTGATCAGGGGGTTGAACTCGAAGACCTCCCTTCCAACTCAGTTATTCTGTTATAGGGTCTTGAGTCACACTGAAAAAAAAGTGAGGATTGCCACAGGCAGGCTATAGATGTTCCACCCCTGTTTTAATACTTAAACAGTGGCCCATTTTTCAAAATACACAGGAATAGAGCAGGGGTGAAATGCTACCGGTTTGGCCTGGTTCGGGGGTAGCGGTAGCTGCCGGTGATTCAGAGAACTAGTAGCGGCGGCAGCGTGAGGCTCCGCTCACCCGCCCAGATGCTGCCATTTTCTTTTTTTAACCGTCTGCACATGCGCAAAGCCTTCTGCGCATGTGCAGATAGTGAAAAATCACGCACTTCCGAACCGGTAAGGAAGGTAAGTAGATTTCACCGCTGGAATAGAGTAACCACAGGCCTTGACTGGAGGAAAGGTTTTGGGGAGGAGAAGAGTTTGAGAATGCTCAACTAGGTATTTAGAAAAGCCTTGTTGGCTGCCTCTTTCCAACAAGGCAGAGGCCCTTGGTTTAACTGGAGATATGTTTGATCCTCCATCTGTTGTCCCTTCCCTCTTTCCCTTCCATAGGCTGGCTTTGCATCCATTTTGATCAAGGGATAAATGCCTTTGTATCTGATATAGAGTCTTGTCCTGCTCTTATGTCGCCCCTTAGCAACTATGGCCCCACCATATATGTGCAAGGAGAGGCTGCCAAACTGGGTTGCCAGCAGGTTTTGTGGCTGTATGGAGACGACCACCAAATCACTGAAGTTGGGACCATGAATATTTTCTTGTTTTGGAAGGACCAAGAGGGAGGTAAGGAATTTTATCTTTGGGCGGTGGTGGATCCATCGTTTTGGGCTTTGATGGGAACGTGGTCCTGTGGTAAGGCTGATTCAGCGTATTGATTAAACATTAATTCCTGATTCCTAAAATAAATTACCATTAGAAAAATTCCTTCACTTACCCAAAAAACCTGTCTTGGTTTTTCATCCAAAATTGTTCAATCTTTTCTCCTCATCTCCTGGATATATTTATTGGGGATCGTGCATAGGCATCTGTTCCTAACTACACTGTAAGTCCTCAACTTACAACCACAATTGAGCCTGGAATTATAATTGTAATTCATTGTGGTCATTAAGTGGGTCACCATGTGACTGGACCCAACTTCATAACATGTTTAATGGTTTGTTAACTGAATGCTGTGATCATTAAGTGAATCCATTATACCCAATGGATGTTTTTTGCCGGGAACCAGAAGTAAATACCAGAAACAGGCAAAAAAATGTTGAAAATTGGGATTGTATGACCGCAGGACATTGTAAACTCTACATGGCTCAGGGCCAGGTTACCTTCGGGACCGCATCCTGCCGCATACCTCCCTACGACCGGTCAGGGCCCACAGAGTCGGCCTCCTCCAGGTCCCATCGACCAAGCAATGTCGGTTGGCGGGGCCGAGGGGGAGAGCCTTCTCTGTGGGAGCTCCCTCCCTTTGGAACCAGCTTCCCCCGGAGATCAGGACTATCCCCATCCTGCTGGCCTTCCGTAAAGCAATAAAAACTTGGCTCTTCCGGCAGGCGGGGTGAAAGTGAGACCAACTAGACTAGATATGGGTCTCCCCCCCTTGATTGTGAATGTGAGATACTCTTTTTAATTTTTGTACTTTTTAATTATTGTATTTTTTTATACTGTGGAATGGATTCTGATATGTTGTGAGCCGCCCAGAGTCCCCCCGGGAGTTGGGCGGCATAGAAATCCATTTAAATAAATAAATAAATAATAAACGTCTATAAAGGTGAGCCAGTTGCCAAGTGTCCAAAATGTGATCATGTGACTGGAGAGGTGGTATTGTGGTCATTGTCACTTTGAAATTGGGCCCTAAGTACCTTTTGGGAGGGGTCCATCCTGACTTTGAACAACACTCTCTTAGTGACTTAGTCATAAGCCGAGGATTCCCTGTGCAATGATGAAATGGTTGTCAACAAAATGTAGACCAGTGTTTCCCAACCTTGGCAACTTGAAGATGTCTGGACTTTAACTCCCAGAATTCACCAGCCAGCAAAGCTGGCTGGGGAATTCTGGGATTTGAAGTCCAGACATCTTCAAGTTGCCAAGGTTGGGAAACACTGATGTAGACACTGCCCCCCCCCCCCGTACTTTCATATTTGCATTGTGCTACTGCATGCAAGGGCAAAAATTGTGTCATGATGTGTATTTTTCGTTTGCCACTTTCCTGCAGACACCCATCATTGCAGGAAGGTGGAGAAGGAGGAGAAGACAACATTGGTGAATCTTTAAAAATATTTTAGCATCCAAGCCATGCATTCTCTGGATTTGTGGGTTTTAAAACTTATTAAATTAATACTGTACTCAATGCAAGTACTTACTCAAAACGACAAGTGGCTTTATTTTCTTGTGCCATAGAGAAAAGGGTATCACTTCTTAACATGATACAAGTAGTACCCAGAGGCATCAGGAAAAATATGTTTGAGTTTTTCCTTTAGTCCTATAGGTGGTCCTTGACTTATAGCCATTTGAAATTACAACGGTACTGAAAAAGTGACTTGCAAAAGGAGCCCACCCTTGTAACCATTGCAGGCCACGTGATCAGAATTCAGGTGCTTGGCAACCCGGCATGTACTTACGACGGTTGCAGTGTCCTGGGGTCATGTGATCACCATTTGTGATCTTCCCAGCCACCTTTCAACAAGCAAAGTCAATGGGAGAAGTTGGGTTTACTCAACAACTGCATGATTCACTTAATGACGTGGTGATTCGCTTAACAGCCATGGCCAAAAAGATCGTAAAATCGGGCGTGACTCACTTAATAACTGCCTTGCTTAGCAATGGAAATTCTGGCCCCAATTGTTTATTTTTTATTTATTTTATTTATTAGTTTGTCAAACATGTACAAGATAGCAGGTATAAATGTGAACATGGACATGAATGAAAGAAATGAATACAGATAAATGGGGACAGTAGGACAGGGACGGTAGGCACACTGGTGCACTTATGCACGCCCCCTATTATTGTTATGGTGATCGTAAGTTGAGGAGTGCCTGTATTTTGTTTCCCAGATGCAAATGTATGCAGATTAAAACTGATTAATCAAGAAAAACGGCCACATTAGTTAGTTAAGATTCCTTAATCTTTGGTGCTTGCTTGCTTGCTTGCTTGCTTGCTTGCTCTATCTGTCTGTCTGTCTGTCTGTCTGTCTGTCTGTCTGTCTGTCTGTCTGTCTGTCTGTCTGCCTGCCTGCCTGCCTGCCTGCCTGCCTACCTACCTACCTACCCACCCATTCATCATCTCACTCCATCCATCCATCCATCCATCCATCCATCCATCCATCCATCCATCCATCCATCCATCCATCTCTATCCTTGTTCTGAAATTTTAAATAATTTAAAAAGAAAATGAAAACTTAACGTAAGTGTTGCTGTACTACACGTTCCAAAAAATTAAATCTCTTGAAAGTCTGAACATAATGTATACTAAATATTATCCCATTGTCATTTATGAAAATAATACATGTATTTTTTTGTTGCTGTTCTCTGATTAAACCTAGTTAGTGGTTGGATCCAGAGTTATGTGCAGAATTGACAATTGAAACTAGTGGAACTTATCCACGGCAACTTTGTGCCATTCGGATTGATAAATAAACTCTGCATAGGACTAAGTTCCCATGGAATTCAGCTTTCTAAAGTTGACAGGCATGATTTTCCTCTTTTAATTATAATTGCATTCCCTCCCCTCAGTTAATTCCACCTTTTGGGGTTTCGGAAATATTTTGGTGCTATGACAATGCAGCCATCCCTGGAAATGTGTAACTATAATGTCCACTTTTCAGATATGGAGCTGGTCACCCCTGCACTTAATGGAATCATTTTACCAGGTGTGATACGACAGAGCCTTCTGGATTTGGCCCGCAAATGGGTGAGTATGCAGAAGTGTGGGGTAGCCCTGCCACTTATGGGGAGGTTGCACGTCCCTTATTGAAACTGCTGCTTCTTTTTTTCCTTTGTAACATTTGTTTTTTTAGTATTCATTTTTGCACTCAAGAATGAATTGAGAGAGCAGCAGGGAGAACAATTTGCTGGATAAAAATAAGGCTGTTGATGTCAAATCCTGAGCTAAGGAGAGAGCCACATTCTACATTTTGGTGGGGTGACTTAGGACCATAGAAACGAGCAATATTGTAAAGGGAATAAGGTTGGGATTTTCCCATTTTTCCAAGGTGGCCAAAGGATATGAAGATGTCGGTGGTGGTGGTGGTGGGAGGTCAAACAAGTCAAAATAGTGGTTGCAACTGTACAACTAAAGCACCCTTCACTTTTAGCATACAAAAAAAAGGTTGATTGCAAACTTGCAGAAGCTTCCTGACTCTGTTGGTGCTTCTAATGGGATGGGGTTTTTCCCCCCTGATCTTTTTGTGCTATTAAATAACAATAACTATTACATTGATTGGTCTTACAGGATAATTTTCAAATGTTTTTGACATGGTAGGAAGCTTTACTATGAATCTTTAACCTTCTTGCCACCCAAATTGGCAGTGGTGGGATGAGGAGACTCCCGGGGCCACTGGTCCCTAGTCTTCCTTGATTGGCAGCAATCCCCAAGATTTAGATAGTTTTCCTCAGACCTCTTTGAAGATAGAATGGCTTAACTCTGAGATGTTTTGCATGCAATGCCTGTGCAGTGCAACCAAGAACTGGTTCTGAAATAGATGGATTGGACTCAAAATTCAGTTATAAGATCGAATCTGGGTCGGTCACCGGGACCAGAGGTTTACCCTTACAAGATTTCGGACTCATGCTGGAGCCATCCTGAGGGAACTTCTCTCTACTGGAATATGTGGGCTGTTCTGTGGGTCGTATTTACGTGGTGCCTTACGTGGTTGATTTGTGTGTTGATGGCTGGCAATTGGCTGTTGTTTCCTTCCAAAAGCTGATCCCGGTGACTGACCCAGATTCGATCTTGCAACATTATCCTGGGACACATATTTGCCTTCATTCAAAATTCGATCTTTCTGCATTTTACAAAATGGCTGACAGCAGGATTTAAACGTGTTTGTCTCTCTTTCTACCCAGGGGGAATTCAAGGTTTCAGAGAGAACATTCACCATGTCTGACCTGATTAAAGGCTTGGAAGAGAAAAGGGTGAAGGAGATATTTGGCTCAGGCACAGCCTGTGTGGTATGTCCCGTGGGCAGAATTCTCTATCAGGGCAAGGTGAGAATCATGGGACATTCCCAACTTTCTGGTTTCCCTACATCTATTTGTGTTCTTCTCGATACAAACTGGGTTTCTGTCTCTCTTGGCACAGAATTATCACATTCCCACAATGGAAAATGGACCTGAGCTTGCAAAACGGTTTCTGAAGGAGTTGACAGATATTCAGGTAAAATTCTCAGCGGGAGACAGAAAACAAATCTGACAGGTTGTGTTTGCTTGGTTTTTCACGTTTCCAGTTTTAAATTCAGTTTTTTCCTTTTTCTGCGTTGATTTGCATTTGAAAAAGTACCTATTTCAGCATTTTGTTGCATTTCAGTCTTGGCAAGGCAAAAGGGGCCTACTTTTCCTCATATCCTCTGTCAAAAACAAACATTTCCATGCTGATTCTTGGGATGTTGGATGGGCTATTCCAGGACATCACACTATCTCTGGTTTTGCTCCTCATGGCCTCTTAGGGCAGAAAAAGAAAGTATATAGAAATGGCACCATCTTGCTGAAATTCACGGGCTCAGAAAATAAGCAGAATCAGGATTAGCAAGCATAGAGATGAAAGAACACCAGCAATTTCCTGTCCTGGATGTTAGATTCTTCGAGTGTACCATCTGTGTGTACTGCAACTTGACATCTGATTGGGACAATCCTGGGGATACTGATGTACCTTACACAATTGAAGTAATCTGTTTTCCCTTTCCAAGCAGTGTGGTGTTGTGAATAAAATATTTGACTAGGAGTGGGGAGAGCCAGGTCTCAGTTCACTCTCTGCCACAAAGGTCACTGCGAGACTTTGAGCCAGTCAAGCCCTCTCATCCCAAATATCCTCACAGGGTGGTTGTTATTGGGAAAAATAGATCTTATCTGTACTAAGATATAAATACATACCAAATCAAAACACTAAAATAGGGTCCCCAGGCTAGGTTAGGTTACCCATCCCAAGATACAGATTAACAAAGAAAACTGCGTAAGTTCACATTAAAATTACTAAATTACTTTGATATACAGTCCTAGATTAATTTTCATTTTTAGGCCCTATTTCAAAATGAAAGCAGAATTTTGCTTATCCCGTCTTTCCCTGATTGGGCCACAAGAGGGCAGAATGGCTTTGTGATGGAATGTGTGTGTTGTGTGACTTTGTATCAGTGTTGACACCTGAGGAAGACTGCTTGGGCAGGTCCCTGCAGTTTTCTTGGCAAGATTTCAGAAGTAGCTTGCCATCACTTCCTTTGCAGGGGTGAGAGAGATTGACTGGCCCCAGATCACGCAGCTCGCTTCATGCCTAAGGCAGGCCTAGCCCTAGCCCTAGCCCTGGATTTTAGCCTGATGCCTTAACCATTACACCAAACTAATAACCTGCCATAATGAGGGCTGGTTGCCAACCATCTGAAATGTGGGTCACATGACTGTGAGGGGAATACTGGCCACTGAATCTTTGGAACCAGATCATAAGTACATGGCAGCACCTTTGCAGGAGTTTATCTTACTTTGAACAATCATTAAGCAACCCTGTCCTAAGTTGAGGACTACCTGTATGGGATAGTAGTTCTTAATTTTCTCCCTCCCACATTTCTAGGAATTTGTTCAAGACACATTGGGGGTAAATGAGCATCCCCCCAGTAGTTCATTTTTATGAGTAGTCGAAACACACCCCTTTAAAAATAAGAAATAAAAAAGTGGGGTGAAGATCAATTATGCCAATAACATAATTCTTGGAAACAAAAATCTGAAAAAGTGACAATATCTCCCCTTCTCCTCATCATTGCTTGTAATTAGTGGGTGTGTGTATGGTGGGGAAGGGAATTCGGATTAGCTCTGCTTCTGCTTAATATTTTGAGAGGCTACAACCACAAACTCTAACTGTATTTTTTTGGTCCTTCACAGTACGGATGCATCCCAAGTGACTGGGCCCAGGTGGTTTGCTGAAGACTGTGGGATTTGACTTTTCCTGCTCTTGTTCAGCTTCACTCTCTTCACCACAGCTGTATTTATGACATGGTTCTAAAGCTTTTCCAATTTTGCCTTCCGTTTTGACTGACCCTCTGCCTGGTTTGGGAGAATTACAGTTTCCCTGATATAAACCCAGGCCCTTTATGGCTGCGAAACACTCCACATCAGGAAGGCCTGCCCTGATCCAGGACCCAGAAGAATACCAGATCAACCTCTTTGCGATGGAAACAAAGCTTTGAATTCCGAGTGGCTTGCTCTGCTTCTCTTTCTCCACTCCAAAACCCGGCTGCTTTTTGCTTTTAAGTGCAATATTGAGAGAGAGAGTGGGAGAAAAAGAAGGAATGTGGGGTGTACGCAAAGCTCTAATACTTCATGTGCATGATTGCCAATTTTTTTTTAAAAAAAATAGTCGCTTGAATTCATATAGAAGCACATGTAAAAAAAGTGTTATCTAAATCATATTGCTTTTATAAAAGTTTTTTCATTTTGGTATCTTTATGAATGGGGGCCAAAATTTTAAATTTTGGCTCCTGTATCTTAAACTGAACATTTCCAGAAACATGAAATTCTTGTTGGATGACTCTTCAATTTTTAAAGTTAAATCTGCTGGATAGATAAAAGAAGCCTTAGTTCTTCAGAATTAACACGGAGTTCTACAAATTAACAATTTGCAGCCATGTTTGGCTTTTTAAGGTGGAAAATGATTCAAAAGTGATGTGACAGCGAGAAGGATGGCATATAAATTTAATAAATAAACAAAATTAAACTGCATCTTGGAGAAGGCTCCTGCCACCCATTTCTGACTTCCTTGTTCTGTGTGGTAAGCAATGTCTATTCTAGTGTTTCGCAACCTTGGCAATTTTAAGAAGTGTGCACTTCCAACTCCCAGAGTTCTGCAGGTAGGTGACAATGGAACTCTGGGAACTGAAGTTGACACATCTTAAAGTTGCTAAGGTTTAAAAAAAGTAGTCTATAAGCAATGTAGTTTGGGAGAGTTTGTTTGTTTATCAAATTTATATAGCCGCCCACCTCATGAGAAGAGACTCTGGGTGGTGTATAATAATTCTAAATCATGTGATGATTTCCCAGAATTTCCAGTTATTTGAACAAAGCTTTTCTGGACTAAAGATTCCTTTAGTCCAGAAAAGATTATCACTAGGGTTGTGTAGATAAGTCATTGACTTACGACTACAATTGAGTTCAAAATTTCTGTTGCTAAGTGAGACATTGGTAAATAAGTTTTTCCCCATTTTACGACCTTTCTTTCCACAGTTGTTAAGTGAATCATTGCAGTTGTTAAGTTAGTAACACCATTGTTCCCCACTGACTTGGCTTATCAAAAAGTTGCAAAAGGGGATCACATGACCCCGGGACACTGCAATTATCATAAATATGAATTAGTTGCCAAGCGTCTGAATTTTGATCACGTGACCGTGGGATGCGGCAATGGTTGTAATTGTGAAAAATAGTCCTAAGTTGTAACTTCAAATGGTCACTAAATAACTGTTGTAAGTCAAGGACTACCTGTAATTCACATATCCCATAAAGCTGGGGATCACACTTGGTACCTACTAGGCTGTCTCTTCTGACTATTAGATCTTTCAATTAAAAAAGAAAGAAAGAAGATTGATGTACTGCAATGCATCCTCCAGTATTACCATTTTCCAGGAAGAATTCTATAAGTTCATTTTAGACATTATTAGAAAATAAAGTTATTGGACGACTGTTACTAAGGCTAGATTCTGGTGTGGAAAGGTCCTGCCTGTCTAGGAAACAACAACAACACAAAGGGAAGTTTGGAGTGGTAGAGGGCTAAAGGTGATGGTGGACAACGTTTTTCCTATTGGAGGGTACAAGTCTGGTAGCCATTAAGGTGATCCAATTGTACTGGAATGATTTCTTTTGAAATTTGCCCGCACTTCAACTGCCTCCCAACTATTTCCTCTCACACACCTATCCTGACTGCCCTGCCTCTGGCACTGCTGCCAACCCCTGCCAATCTCCACTGCCATAGCTGACTTGTGTTTTCTTCCTTCTGCTGCTAGTTAAGCCAAGACAGCTGCTGGCCCTTTGTGAGGCTGTGTAAATTGGAGGCGAACACAGCAGGGCAGAAAAACTTGAGGTGCTCACCTAATGACTGCAGTGGGAACTACTGGAATTACTTTTGCTAAGTGGTACAGTCGTGATGTTTCGCCTAACAACCACTTCACTTAGCAATGGAAATTCCGGTCCCAACTAGGGTTGTTAAGTGCGAATTGATTAAGTCTTGAGTACATTAGTTCAAATGTGCTGGCTAATCTGTGATCTTGGTCAAGTAAACCCAAAAGAAAAGTATTTTTAAAAAAACGTGATTATCTAAAAAAAAAAAGGAATTTCACTGGGCTAAAGATCCACTTGCCTCCAGCTTCTCTTATCTGCAATTTTTTTGCTGAAGATTGTTCTTGACCAATGAAGAGTTGATATTATAGCAGGGATTCATAAAATAATTCAGGTTAGAAACAGACATGTGATTTAGGATTAATTTGGAGAGAGCACAACATTTTAAGAAGACCTTTACACATTGTGCAACAAACGGGTCTGAACATTGGGAAATAGAAAATTTTTGGAACCTGCCGTTGGAGATTTCTGAATAAAACTACAATTTTCCCAACCTGTGAAGATGATAACTCTCCTAAGAATGTAACACCAGAAGGACTCTGGCATATGCTAGGAAGAGATAAAGGAGATTGCTATCCTTGCAAACCACATAGCCCATAATGTCCAGTGCATTTTGGAACTCTGTAAAACCTGGGGTGGAGTAGATGGAAGGATCTTAATATTTTCAGCCGAAAAGTTGTGTAGATATTCCCAACTCATCTATCTCACTGGAGTTTTGTTGTGTTTGTTTTTAAAACAAAAAACAAAAAAGATGAATAATGGAAAAAAGTAAAGGAATGGAAGATGAGCTGATACCTACACCAAATGTGGACTGACATGCAAGAAATCTTTAAATATTATTAGAAGCTCATTATTTGCTATCCTGAAATGCACAAGATAATACATTTATCTGAGTTCAGCAATAATGCTTTAAGCTCTAGACCAAAATAGCAATCATGGTCCTTATGCATTAAAATTCATTTTTGGTTATGCCCCAAAATTCCTTCCATCAGCAGAGTAATTTAGGTCAGAAGAGAATATTTTTGTTCTACATTCATTAGAAATCAAGTATTTTTCCTGAATTGCATCCAACCATCCAGAGATCTGCCAATATTTTGCAATCTAACATCTGCCTGTCCTGGTTTAAACCTACTGTAAATTTCTCGGAATGAGTTATTCAGAAGAATGCCATATCTGGAAGCATCAAATGTAATTTTTAAGCTCATGCATGTAGTCCTCAACTTATAACTACAGTTGGGACGAGAATGTTTATTGCTAAGCAAATTGGTTCTTAAGTGAATTTGCACCAAATTTTATAACCTTTTTTTGTCCTGGTTAAGTGAGTCATTACAGTTGTTAGGTGAATCGTGCTGTTGTTAAGGAAATCAAGTTTCCCCAATTGACTTTGTCGGAAGCCATCTAGGAAGGTTGCAAATGGTGATTTCTGGTATAGAAAAACTGACAAAATCTGAAAATGATGGGGGTTTGAGACCAGCATTTCAAATTGGATATATAGCTGATATATACATTATATATTTTAAACTCATCAATACAGTGGTACCTTGGTATTCATTGTTAATTTTTAGGCATGGTCAGTACTAAAACAATGAGTACCAAACACATTTTTCCCATAAGGAATAATACAATGAGTCACAAGGCAACCGACACTGACACGTTCTAGCTTATGTGTTGAGTACCAGCAAACAACGAGGGTCAAAAATTTTGTGTTAGAACAGAATAGAATTTTATTGGCTAAGTGTGATTGAACATAGAAGGAATGTTCCAAGATGGTGGACAGGCTGCAACGGCCGTAACAAACTCTTCCATAATTTAAAGAGGGTTTTCCTTTTCCTTTACATTTTTAATTCACTTTTGACCCATTTCTAATCTATATCTGATTTTTTACACGGACACATATAGTGAGGCTACCAATTTGCTTTTAGTTACATTTTACAAGCCAAGAGGCCTCTTACAAGCCAAGAGGCCTAAGAGGAAAGGTTGTGAAAGAGGCCTGAGAGGAAAGTAGAGAAAGATCTGACTGGTCAAATTCCTGAGAGAAACTTCAAACGCATAGCCCTGAACTGAGTTAAACAGAAGCCCTCCGCAGCCCTTATCTATCGGCATAGCCTAGGTCCGTGGTGGCGAACCTATGGCACACGTGCCAGAGGTGGCACGCGGAGCCATAGAAGCCGGCACGCGAGGGTTCCCATCGGCAAACCGGAAGTGCGAAAAAACACACTTCCGGTTTGCCGGTGTGCTGTTTTTTGCACTCCGGAGGGTTCAGGGAAGCTCCCTGAAGCTCCGGAATGCAAAAAACTACAAAACGGACAAACCGGAAGTGCACTTTTCCGCACTTCCGGTTTGTCCGTTTTGTAGTTTTTTGCATTCCGGAGCTTCAGGGAGCTTCCCTGAACCCTCCGGAGTGCAAAAAACAGCATACCGGCAAACCGGAAGTGCGTTTTTTCGCACTTCCGGTTTGCCGGTTTCGTCGTTCCAGGCTCCGGTAAGCCTTTGTGCGGGGGTGGGGGTGTGTGCACATGCACAGGGGGCAGCATGGGGGGGGGTGTTGTGCGCATGCATGGGGGGGAGGGAATGGGTGTGGAGTATGCGAGCGCGCGCGAGCGCGCCCCCCCCTTTTTGGCACGCGAGCCGAAAAAGGTTCGCCACCACTGGCCTAGGTGATTGAAGTAGGCGAGGAGGGAAACCAGAGGTGATCTGCTACCGCCATTTTGAATAGCAAGTAATAACTGCCCTCTGCAGCCCTGATCCTTTGGCAAAGACCAGGAGATTGACAGAAGTGAGGAGGGAGATCCGAGGAGACCTAACGTGAGTCCACCGCATCTGAACTGCACCACTATCCTTACATTTCTCTGGGCCTAGCAAGCCTTTCTACATCCCCCTGGGAGCCAAAAGGAGTGCGGGGGGGTACCCCGGAAGCAGGGGTGGGTTCTAACTTACCACGCTGCCAGTTCGCTTCCTCCTGCACCATGTGACAAAAAATCAAAGCTGAAAAACAGATGATGACCGTATGCACAGTGCTGGAACTCGGCTTCTGCACATGCTCAGAAGGAATTTTTAAAAAATTCAAAAAAAGGATGGTGGCGCCCACGGACTGGCACTGACTGAACTGGTTCAGTGATGTCATTGTGAAGTCACCAGCGGGTTGCTACCAGTTTGGCTGATCCGGTCCGAACCGGGAGGAACCCACCCCTGCTATAATGTCATGGAAACCATCATAAACCAATCCATCACCCTCCATTTAGTGACAAATAACCTACTCTCTAATAAGCAATTTGGTTTCAGGAAAAATTTGTCATGTAATCTGCAACTCATACATTGCAAAAACATGGACCTCTCAATTGACCAGGGTAAAGCAATAGATGCACTCTACATAGACTTCTGCAAAGCCTTTGATTCTGTGGTACATGATAAACTTCTGTTAAAACTAAGTTCTGACGGCATTTCTGGATCCTTGCACAAATGGATAGCTGCATTCCTATCAAACAGGCAACAAATAGTTAAAATTGGAAACGGTATATCAAACCCAGCACCAGTTAATACTGGTGTTCCCCAAGTCAGCGTTCTAGGACCAACACTCTTTCTGCTTTATATAAACGACCTTTGTGATCATATTGTAAGCAGCTGCGTCCTCTTTGCCGACTATTTAATACCACAGACAATTCTACTACCCTACAAAATGACCTAGATTATGTATCTGAATGGTCAAATAATTGGCAACTCCAAATCCCTGCTAATGAATGCTCAGTCCTGCACATTGGCAATAAAAATCAGAACATCAAATACAAGCTGGACGGAAACTATCTAAAAGATGACCCACACTCTGTCAAGGACCTTGGTGTACTCATTTCAAAAGATCTAAGCCCCAGAGTTCACTGTAACAACGTTGCTAAAAAGGCATTAAGAGTTGTCAACCTTATTTTATGAAGTTTTCTCTCTGGTAACGTTATACTTCTAACTAGGGCATACAAAACCTTTGCCAGACCTATTCTTGAATACTGCTCACCTGCTTGGAACCCACACTGTATTTCGGACATTAATACATTAGAGAGGGTCCAGAGGTATTTTACAAGAAGAATACTCAACTCCTCTGCTCGCAATAAAATTCCTTATTCCAGTAGACTTGAAATTTTAGGCCTGGATAACTACGCCGTCTACGTTCCGACCTAAGCTTAGTACACAAGATCATCTACCTTAACGTCCTACCTGTTAACGACTACTTTAATTTCAACCGCAATAACACTAGGGATATCAATAGATACAAACTAAATGTAACCTGCTGAAATCTTGATTGCAGAAAATACGACTTCTGCAATAGAGTAGTAAATGTCTGGAACACTTTACCTGATCCTGTTGTTAGTTTCTCTAACCCCCATACCTTTTACCTTAAACTGTCTACCGTGGACCTTACACATTTCTTAAGAGGTCCCTAAGAGGGCATGCATAAGCGCACCAGCTTGCCTACCATCCCTGTCCTACTGTACCCATTTGTATGTACCCATTTTATGTGTTTATGGCTATGGTTTGCTTCTTTATATCCATTTATTTGTGCCATTTTTTCATGTGTTCTGTTTCCTTTCACTTGTTGACAAACAAACAAACAAACAAATTTGTCTTGGTGCATATGATCTCAATGTACATAAAAGAAAAAATATATTCGTCAAGAATCATAAGGTACAACACTTAATGATAGTCCAGGTACAAATAAGCAATCAATCATATTAGGAACCAGTGAATATAAATCATAAGGATACAAGCAATAAAGTTACAGTCATACAGTCATTTGTAGGAGCAGATGGGTGATGGGAACAATGAGAAGATTAATAGTAGTGCAGACTTAGTAAATAATTTGACAGTGTTGAGGGAATTATTTGTTAAGCAGAGTGATGGCGTTCGGGGGGAAAATGTGTCTAGTTGTTCTGGTGTACAATGCTGAATAGCATTGTTTTGAGGGTAGGAGTTGAAGCAGTTTGTGTCCAGGATGTGAGGTGTCTATAAATATTTTCAGAGCCCTCTTTTTGACTTGTGCAGTATACAGGTCCTCAATGGAAGGCAGGTTGGTAGCAACTGTTTTTCCTGCAGTTCTGATTATCCTCTGAAGTCTGTGTCTGTCTTGTTGGGTTGCAGAACTGAACCAGACAGTTTAGTTCTAAATTTGATGAGGTTCAAAGCAGTGGAGTACCAGGGTACTCCTGTATGTGTTTTCCAATAAAATTTTATTTTAATTTCCTTTTGAAGAAATTTAAATTGTGCTTCACATTGCATTATTTTAAGATGTTTGCATAAAATAACCACTTCCTGCTTACCATAGAACTGAGATGAATGAAAATTGGCTTGGCATTGGCACAGCAGTTGAATGAATAGAGAATATAAGCATGGGGAAATGTCATCTTTGAGGACTGCTTAAGAGGGCAACCGAGGTCAAATAATTGCCAGGAAATGACATGATTGTATCCATTATGAAGTCATCAGAAGGTGAGCTTGAACGGAAGTAGATTTTCCCTTTTACAATATGCAAATGACTCCAAGGCTCTTCATTAATTAACAAAGCCATAGGGCAGTGGTGGCGAACCTTTTTTGGCTCGCGTGCCGAAAAAGGGGGGGCGCGCTCGCGCGCGCTCGCATGCCCACACCCATTCCCTCCCCCCCACGCATGCGCACAACACACCCCCATGCTGCCTCCTGCGCATGTGCACACACCCCCACCCCCGCACAGGCCCACTTACCGGAGCCTGGAACGACGAAACGGAGCCTGGAACGATGAAACCGGCAAACCGGAAGTGCGAAAAAACGCACTTCCGGTTTGCCGGTATGCTGTTTTTTGCACTCCGGAGGGTTCAGGGAAGCTCCCTGAAGCTCCGGAATGCAAAAAACTACAAAACGGACAAACCGGAAGTGCATTTGTCCGAACTTCCGGTTTGTCCGTTTTGTAGTTTTTTGCATTCCGGAGCTTCAGGGAGCTTCCCTGAACCCTCCGGAGTGCGAAAAACAGCACACCGGCAAACCGGAAGTGCGTTTTTTCGCACTTCCGGTTTGCCGGTGGGAACCCTCGCGTGCCGGCTTCTATGGCTCCGCGTGCCAGCTCTGGCACGCGTGCCACAGGTTCGCCACCACGGCCATAGGGATTCATTTTGATCTTGCCCTGGCCCAATCATCAACCCCCACCCCTATCTAAGGTCAGTTGCCACGGGAGCCACTGAAGAGGAATTAGTGACTCCAAAGACCTAGAGCCGTGATGGCGAACTTATGGCACACATGCCACAGGTGGCATGGGAAGCCATATCTGAGGACACATGAGGCGTTGCCCTATGTCAGCTCCAGCGCACTGGCCAGCTGATTTTCGGCCTTCTGGAGGATGAGAGGAGGCCATTTTTGCCCTCCCCGGGCTTCAGGAAAGCCTCCGGAGCCTGTGGATGTCGAAAAACAGGCCCAACGGGCCTACCGGAAGTTTGGAAACGAACTTCTGATAGGCCCGTTGGGCCCGTTTTTCACCATCCACAGGCTTTGGAGGCTTTCCTGAAGCCTGGGGAGGGTTTAAAATGGCACAACGGGCCTACCAGAAGTCCGGAGGCTTCAGTGAGATCTGTGCCCATGTGCGGGGGTGGGATGTGGGGGGGGGGTTGTGAGTGCATGCATGGAGGGAGGGCATTGCATTATGGGTATGGGCACAGGCATGTGTGCTACCGTGCGCACTCGCGCCCTTTTGGCACCCGAACAAAAAAAGGTTCACCATCACTGACCTAGAGAGATACTGCAGCTTCAAGATTACGTAACAGTACTGCTTTATACTGTACTGGTGAGGCCACACTTGGAATACTGCATCAGTTCTGGTTACCACAATAGAAAAAAAGATGCTGAAAGCCCTAGAGAAACTCTAAAGAAGCACAAAAAAGATGATAAGGGGTCTGGATACTAAATCATGCAATGAATGATTGAGGGAACTAGGTATGTCTAGTCCCGTGATGGTGAACCTATGGCACACGTGCAACAGGTGGCACGCAGAGCCCTCTCTGCGGGCATGCGAGCCATCGCCCAGCTCAGCTCCACATGCATGCATGCATGCATGCCGCCAGCCAGCTGATTTTCGAGTATCTGCCACGCATGCACGGAGGGCGGGGCGCATGCGGGAGATGTGCGCATGCATGGGGGGGTCATGCGTGCATGCGTGGGGGGGTGCGTGGGGGGGTGCACTCCCCATGGCCCATTTTTGGGCCCAGAAGGCTGCAGCGAGGCCTGCTAGGCCAAAATGGGGTGTGGGGGGGTGCGGCACCCCCCCATGGCATATTTTTAGTCCCAGGAGGCTGGAGGGAGGCCTGGTAGGCTGAAAACGGGGTGTGGGGAGTGCGGCACCCCCCCATGGCATATTTTTAGTCCCAGGAGGCTGAAGGGAGGCCTGGTAGGCTGAAAACGGGGTGTGGGGAGTGCGGCACCACCCCATGGCATATTTTTAGTCCCAGGAGGCTGGAGGGAGGCCTGGTAGGCTGAAAACGGGATGGGCGGGCTTGCGCGCACATGTGCAGGGGTGCGGGGGGAGCATAGGGGAAGATCACGTGTGCATGCGCAAGAGTGAGAGGAGCATGGGGGGGTCACACATGCATGAACAAGTGCTAGGAGGTGTGGGGGGTCATGTGCGCATGCACAGGGGATGGGGGAGCGCAGGAGGTGTCGCACATGCATGTGTGGGGCTGCGCATCACGCGGGAGGACATCGCACGCGCATTGCATTATGGATGCCGGCACGCGCGCACTTTCAGCACCCGACGAGAAAAAGGTTAGCCATCACTGGTCTAGTCTAACAAAGAGAAAGGACTAGAGGTGATATGATAGCAGTGTCCCAGTACTTGAGGGACTCTCACAGAGAAGAGGGAGGTCAACCTATTCTCCAAAGCACCTGAGAGCAGGAGAAGAAGTAGCGGGTGGGAGATCATTAAAGACAGATTCAACCTAGAACTAAGGAGAAATTTCCTAAAAGTGACAACAATCAATCAGTGGAACAGCTTGCCTCCAGAAGTTGTGGGTGCTCCAGTAGAGAGTCTCCTGCTTTAGCAGGAGGTTGAACTAGGACTCCTCCAAGGTCCTTTCCAACCCTATTATTATAATTACACTGTTTGGGGTGCAAAATGGAAAGACGCAACTATACTCTCTGTGGCCAATGATACAAGATGGGTGGCAAACTGCATGCCATGACAGAGCAGCTGGGTTTCAGGGATCATTTTAAATTCTTGACTAAGGAATTTCGATCTCCTTCTTCCCCAGGCCTCACGCTTGTCCCCAATAGCCTCCTAATGGGGATTCCTTTTCTACAATCACCACTGAAGGAAGGAAGTGGCCATATCCAACCAACGTCATTTTTTTCCAGATCATCCCTGGAGGGCAAACTAGATGACTCATTGGCTTTGATGTTGTTGATTTTCCCCTTTCCATTTTCTCCAGGTATTTGCTGAAGAATGAGATAGGGCCGACGACGCTGCAACAAACATCACACTTAGGCTGGCGCCTGACCGGGGCTCTTTGTGTGACGAAAGTTATTCCCAGTTTACTGCAAATATGTATAGATAGGGATCTATACATATTTGTTTCAATGGAGTTGTGTCAACGGAGAGGCTGAGCTTTAGAAATTCTTTTGCAGGATGAGGGTTCTACAAATACTATTAGAGTTGGGGAATGATATTCAAACCTCAGGCCGGTCCTTTACCCACATCTGAATTATGGGGCTTTTTTCATTTTCCTTGAATGGGCAAAATCAAAATTTCTGTTCTCTTGGTCTGGTTTCCTACTCTATTTCAAGTCATTGCAGTCAAAAGAAGTGAGGTAATTGGTGACAAAGCACACCTTAATAATCCGGGATCAGATTATTTATTATCAGAAACATTATCAGAAAATTGCACACCAAAACAACTAGACACAAGGACAGTTCCCACCCCTGTGCTATCACCCTGCTAAACAACTAATTCCCACAACTCTGTCAAATTATCTAGTAGGGCTGTATTATTATTATTATACTTCTCTTCTTTCCTATTACCTATTTCCTTATTTTCTTTGACTATAACTTTGTTGCTTGTATTTTAATGGCTTATATTAATTGCTTTATTTAGTATCCCAGTATGATTTATGATTGCTTATTTAATATAACTATCACTGAGTGTTATATCTGATGATTTATGATGATTGTATTTTATGATTGTGATCATGATTTATCACTTGTTACACTTGTATGTACTGTACACTGGGAGCTTATGCACAGCAGACAAATTCCTTGTGTGTCCAATCACACTTGGCTAATAAAGAATTCTATTCTGTTCTGTTCTGTTCTGTTCTGTTCTGTTCTACTCTACTCTACTCTACTCTACTCTACTTCTATAGAGTCAGGGGTGTCAAACTTGCAGTGTCACATTGCCATCATGTGATGCTTCACGATGTTTTTCCCATTCGCTAAGTTGGGGTGGGCATGGCCTGTGCATGATGCATCCGGCCCATGGGCCACCAGTTTGACACCCCTGACTCTATACTCTTTTGTTCTAAGTAGAGTTTCCTGTTTCCTGTTACAGTTAAATAGTTGAGCAGTAAATCACCTGGTGACTGTACTCTTTGTTGGCTCTGTGGTGCTTTATATAAAACAGAATTTCTAACAATATGACATTCCTTGTCCTTCTTTAAAATACTAATACCACTTAGCCAATTTAATATTTCATACCTGCTGTCTGTCATGTTTAAAATCTTTAAAAAATAAGTAGTCCCTCAACAGTGTGTGATAATTTGTGTCATTCAGCAGTTCCTGATCTAGTGAGAAGTATGAGACTAGTTTTAGACACAAATGCACCCATCTATTACTGCTAAATTGTTTGTGGAGGCATGGTTTGGTCAAATAAATATTGGGCACGAGAACTAGTCTCCTGATATAATATTATTGCTTTCATTACCTTTATATTTTTTGAAGGAAAGCCCACTTCTAATCTCAACACTGTGGGTATAAACCTAAAATTAATCTTATGAATTTATTATAGACCTAATTCTTCTAGTTTACCGAAACTCCAAATTTGGACCCTTATATCAACTATCTTAAGTATTGGCGACAGGAAGGGCATCCGGCCATTAAACACTCTACTAGTGTTTAAGTTGCCCAGACTCCACCCCACAAGGGATTATAGGATCGTTAAAAGATGACGACGACGATGATATCAATCATCTTAAGTGCAGAACATACTAACCATCCTCCTTTTGAATGGAAAAAGAAACCCCCAACGGAGAATATGATATTAAAAAAAATAATGGATTGTGCAGAAATGTCAAAACTAACACTAGAATTACAAAATCGAGATGACAAAGAATTTTACACAGTGTGGGATAAATTTTACAATTGGTTAGAAATGAGAAAGAATAAGAAAATGTCTGAATGATTGTAAATATTATATATAGAATCATATAGAAAAATATGTATGTAGATTGACGTTAAACCGATGTCTCAGGAATGAAGAACGCAAATGTATATGTATGTTTTGTATTTAATGTTTTAATGATTCAATAAAAACAACTTTAAAAAAAAGAGAAGCAAATGGCTCTCATTGAACAAATGGCCATTGTTCTTGTTGATGCTATATGTGTTTTCCATGATAGTATTTCAGTAAACTGAATACCCAAATTCTTAAATGGCCACCCTTGTTCTATCTCAATCCCATCTACTGTCCATCTCTGTTTCTTTGGTCTTTTGCTTTAAACAAGCAGATGCAACACCTGCTTCCTTCGGGTTGCTCTTTGCAATCCCTTTTCCATTAAATTTTGTCCATCCAGCTGTACTCTTCCTGTTTGTGCTAGGCTGGGGGTGGAAATATAAATGATTGCTAATAGACCTATTCCCACTTAATGGTGACCTCATTTTACAGGAAAATTCTTATATTTTTAAATGGGATTGGAAAAAAAAGAAACTAAAATTATTTCTGGAAACTGAGGAGCGGTCCAAGCGACGCTGGAAATCAGTTTGCTGCTCAAGATGTTCGCAGCTGCTGCCTTTCCAAACTGTGGCTCTTCTAGTAAATGTGACTTCATATAGATCATCCTTCCAGGCCTACATTTGAACACAATGCCAACATCTGCAAGCAGGATCAAACCAGAAAGGTTGGATGGAAAAGAAAGATGGACTCCTTAACTTCAATGCATCTTTCTTGATCCCATGGTAGGATGAGCAGATAGGTCTTCGTGGCCCTGAAGATTCCATTGACGTTCCTGATGAAAATTGGGTCGCCATTTTGAGTCAGAAAGCAAGAAAAAAATCCTACAATAGGATTAACCATTTGCAGCATCAAAATTTGGGTGCTTGGCAACTGGCATGTATTTATTTATTTATTTATTTATTTATTTATTTATTTATTTATTTATTTATTTATTTATTTATTTATTTATTTATTTATTTATTTATTTATTTATTTATTTATTTATTTATTGTGGCTGTGGATATTACCTCCTAAGGACTTGACCAACTGTCCCTCCTTGGTTCTTGGGGGGGGGGGAGAAATTAGCTCCCTCAGAACGGGTTCGCAATTTGGGTGTCCTTCTAGATCCACAGCTTAAATTGGAGCAACATCTTTCAGCTGTGGCTAGGGGGACCTTTGCACAAGTACGTCTTATGCACCAATTGCGACCCTACTTGGAGAAGGAGGCACTTCTCACAGTCGCTCATGCCCTTATCACCTCACGGCTAGATTACTGCAATGCGCTCTACATGGGGCTACCCTTGAAGAGTGTCCGGCGACTGCAATTGGTGCAAAATGCAGCTGCGCGAGCTGTGGTGGGTGTACCTAGATGCACCCACATAACACCGATTCTCCACCAGCTGCATTGGCTGCCCATTAGTCTCTGGATCCAATTCAAGGTGTTGGTCGTTACCTTTAAAGCCCTACATGGCTCAAGGCCAGGTTACCTTCAGGACCGCATCCTGCCGCATACCTCCCTACGACCGGTTAGGTCCCACAGAGCGGGTCTCCTCCAGGTCCCATCGACCAAGCAATGCCGGCTGGCGGGGCCGAGGGGGAGAGCCTTCTCTGTGGGAGCCCCCTCCCTTTGGAACCAGCTCCCTCCAGAGATCAGGACTATCCCCACCCTGCTGGCCTTCTGTAAAGCAATAAAAACTTGGCTCTTCTGGCAGGCGGGGTATGAATGAAAGTTATTTTTAAATTATGGATAGCATTTTAATATGGCATTTTTTAAAAAATTGTTTTTACCTGTTATATGTTTCTATACATGCTGTGAGCCGCCCAGAGTCCCTCGGGAGTTGGGCGGCATAGAAATTTTAATAAATAAATAAATAAATAAATAAATAAATAAATAAATAAATAAATAAATAAATAAATAAATCAATCAATCAATCAATCAATCAATCAATCAATCAATCAATCAATCAATCAATCAATCAATAAATTTATTTATTTATTTATTTATTTATTTATTTATTTATTTATTTATTTATTTATTTATTTATTTATTTATTTATTTTGGTATTCTTATATGCCGCCCAACTCCCGAAGGACTCAGGGCGGCGTACAACAGAGAAAAATACAAGAATGACCAAATATTAAATATTAATTAAAAACAAATATAAAAATTTAAAAAACACAGTATAAAAAACATCAAACAGCCATTCAACAACCATACATACTTGGGGGTGAGCTCGAGTGGATTAAGCTCTACCCCCAGCCTGCAGGAAAAGCCATGTCTTAACGGCTTTTCGGAAGGCCAGCAGAGTGGGGATAGTTCGGGTCTCTGGGGGAAGTTGGTTCCAGAGTGCGGGGCCGGCCACAGAGAAGGCTCTCCCCCTAGGGCCCGCCAGCTGGCATTGCTTGGCCGACGGGACCTGGAGGAGGCCAACTCTGTGGGCCCTAACCGGTCGAAGGGAAGTATGAGGCAGAATGCGGTCCCGGAGATAGCCTGGTCCTAAGCCATGAAGGGCTTTAAAGATGGTGATCAACACCTTGAATTGGACCCGGAGACCGATGGGCAACCAGTGCAGCTGGCGGAGTATAGGTGTCACGTGGGTAAACCTTGGCACACCCACCACAGCACGCGCAGCCGCATTTTGCACCAACTGAAGTCTCCGGATACTCTTCAAGGGTAGCCCCATGTAGAGCGCATTGCAGTAGTCCAAGCGGGAGGTGACAAGGGCATGAGTGACCGTGAGTAGAGCCTCCTTCTCCAAGTATGGCCGCAACTGGTGCACCAGGCGAACCTGTGCAAAGGCCCCCCTAGCCACAGCAGAAAGATGATGATCCAATTTTAGCTGTGGATCTAGGAGGACCCCCAAGTTGCGGACCTGATCCGAGGGAGTCAGTTTCGCTCCCTCGAAGACCAAGGAGGGACAGTTGTCATAGTCCTTAGGAGGCAGTATCCACAGCCACTCAGTCTTGTCGGGATTAAGTCTGAGTCTGTTCCTCCCCATCCAGATCTTAATGTCGTTCAGGCACTGGCACATTACATCAACTGCCTCACTGAAGTCAGACGGGGTGGTGATGTACAGCTGGGTGTCATCAGCGTACTGATGGAAACACACCCCATGTCTGCGGATGATCTCCCCCAGCGGTTTCATGTAAATGTTAAACAGGATGGGCGAGAGAACCGACCCCTGAGGCAACCCACATGATAGGGGCCTAGGGGACGATCTCTGCCCTCCTGCTAACACCGACTGCATCCTATCGGCGAGATAAGAGGAGAACCACCGCAAAACGGTGCCTCCCACTCCCAACTCGCCGAGACGATGCAGAAGGATACCATGGTCGATGGTATCGAAAGCCGCTGAGAGGTCAAGTAGCACCAGGATGGAGGAGTCCCCCCCATCCCGGGCCCGCCAGAGATCATCCATCAGGGCGACCAAGGCAGTTTCTGTACTGTAGCCGCGCCTGAAGCCCGACTGATAAGGATCTAGATGATCTGTTTCATCCAGGAGCTGCAGAAGCTGAGTAACCACCACCTTCTCCACAACTTTCCCTAAAAAAGGTAAGTTGGAGACCGGACGATAGTTCTTCAAGTCAGCTGGATCCAGGGAAGGCTTCTTCAGGAGGGGTCTCACCACCGCAGCTTTTAACGACTGCGGTACGGATCCCTCCCTCAAAGAAGCGGTGACCACCGCCTGGATCCAGCCGCGTGCCACCTCCCTGCTGGCTGAGACCAGCCAGGAGGGGCACTGGTCCAATAAACAGGTGGAGGTACCCATCGCTCCCACAGCCCTGTCCACATCCTCGGGAGAAACAGGCCCAAACTCTTCCCATAATGGTGGACTAAGACTTGCCCCTGTCAACTCTATGGACTCTGCCCTGCCAGAGTCCAGGTTCGACCGAATCTGAGCGACTTTATCCGACAGAAACTCAGCGAATTCCTCAGCTCTGCCTTGTAAGTGTTCCTCGCTCCCCCCTTTTGCAAGGAGGGAGCGAGTCACCCTAAACAAGGCGGCTGGGCGAGAATCTGCGGACGCAATAAGAGTGGGAAAATAGGATTGTTTTGCCGCTCTTATCGCCACTAAATAAGATCTGATGTAAATTCTTAATAGTGTTCGGTCAGACTCGATTTTTCTGGCCCTCCAGCGGCGCTCCAGATGTCTCTTCTGGCGTTTCATCTCCCGGAGCTCCTCGGTAAACCAGGGAGCTTTCCGGGATCCACTGCCACGGAGAGGTCGCTTAGGCGCAATTCGGTCTAAGGCCCCTGATGCTGCGGTGTTCCAAGCAGCCACCAGGGAATCGGCTGAATTGTGTACCAGGGTTTCAGGTATTTCCCCAAGTTCCCTCTGGAATCCTTCCGGCTCCATTAGGCGCCTGGGGCGGAACCACCTAGTCGGTCCCGCCTCCCTGCGGGGGAGGAATGGGGCTGCGAAATCCAACCTCAGTAGGAAATGATCTGACCATGACAGTGGGGTGATGACTATGTCCCTTTTCTTCAGATCATCTCTCCACTGCCCCGAGAGAAACACTAGGTCGAGCGTGTGACCACCCTCATGAGTCGGACCCTGAATTACTTGGGTCAGGTCCATGGTTGTCATGGAATCCATGAACTCCTGAGCTACCCCAGAGGTTTCGCCAGCAGATGGCAAGTTGAAGTCCCCCAGCATTTATGATAGTTGCACTGTCCCAGGGTCATGTGGTTATCATTTGTAACCTTCCAAGCCGGCTTTTGAAAAGCAAAGTCAATGGGGGAAGATTCAGATTCACTTAATGACCACATGAATGACTTAATATGATTACTTAATTATAAATCATACGATCATGTGATTCTCATTTAATGACCATGGTGATTTGCTTAACAACGACAAAAAAGACTGTAAAAATGGATGCGGTCACATGGTGTCTTATTAATGATGAATGTTATGGTCCCAAATGTGGTTCTAAATTGAGGACTATATGTACAGGTAGACTACAATAGAGCCCAAACCTTCACTTAACAACTATGGTAAAAAAGATCAGAAAATGGGGAAAAACTCACTTAACAACTGCCTTACTTAACAATAGAAAGTTTGGGCTCTATTGTGGTCATAAGTCAAGGATTACCTGTACACATAGTCCTCGATTTACAACCACATTTGGGACTATAAGTTTTGTCATTAATATCGTCAGCATATTGCTCCCAACAACCTGGGTCCTCATTTTACTGACCTCAGAAACTATTTGTCAAGCGCTCGGATCTCAATCACATGACTGAGGAACCTTGCAACAGTCGTAAGTTTGAGGACTGGTTCCTAGTCACTTTTTTCAGTGTTTTTTCCCAGCACTTTGAATGGTTGCTAAATGAATGGTCATAAGTCTGGGGCGATCTGTAAGGGGAGAAGAAATGAGAAACCCAGTTTTCTGTATGTCTATGAAGATTCTCAGTCATCCAGGTCATGGCTGTCCCAAAGGTGTGTTGGAAGAAATATCCAGTTCCAGTTCCAAGCTGGGAGGAATACACTGGAAACAAAATGGAGGCTGGAGGATGATTGGAAAGATGGTTTAATGATGAAGCAGAACCACATGGGTGGTTCTGGGCAGCTGACCACATGGAGTTGATAGTGTTGTGTCCAAGAGTCGTAGGGACGACAGGAGACTGGAATCAGATCAAAACTAGCCTTTATTAAGGTAACAGCAAGGAAACCGAACAACAGGAATGCTTGGAAAGAACGGAGGCAAAACAGTTCCCTCAGCCGTGTTTGACAGCGCTATTTAAGAGCGGCTGTCAAACGCGGAGGCTAATCGGAGGGCTGGACTCTCCCGCTTACCATCCCGACCTATCAGCGGTGGCGGCAGCTGTTGCCAATGTCCTGGGAGGATGTAACAATTGGGTTATATCAGTCGGTCTCCTCCAGGTCCCTTCAGCCAAACAATGTCGATTGGCGGGACCAAGGGGGAGAGCCTTCTCTGTGGGGGCTCCAGTTCTGTGGAATCAACTACCCCCAGAGATCCGATCTATCCCCACCTTGCTGGCCTTCCGGAAAGCTATTAAGACATGGCTCTTCCTGCAGGCGGGGTGATGTGACCAATGAACACCTTAGGTCTCCCCCAGGTATGAATGTGTTGTTTGGTTTTTTAAAATCTTTTAATAAATGAAATGTTTTTATTTTTTGCTAATGTTTTGTATTGTTCTTGTACTCCTTTGTGCGCTGCCCTGAGTCCCCAGGGAGTAGGACGGCATATAAGAACAGCAAAATAAATGAATGAATGAATGAATGAATGAATGAATGAATGAATGAATGAATGAATGAATAAATAAATAAATAAATAAATAAATAAATAAATAAATAAATAAATAAATAAATAAATAAATAAATAAATACCTTCCCTTGGGCTTTGCACTTGAGCTTCCTGTCCCTGTGCAAGAACATGTATTCTATTGGCTGTTGTCAGACTCTCATGGTGCCATGTAGGAATTATGTAGGGGTCATAGCTGGCTCAATAGGCAAGGTACTGTAGGAAGTTAGCACTCACCCCTCTCCTAAAAGAATGAAATAGTCTAGGAAATATTAAAAAGGCAGAATATTATACCTCCCTGGATGAGAAATAGAGATATATGCTCTTGGAAAGCAACCCCCACCTTTGTTAAAAGCCCCAGAAAGACTGGGCCATCCTATCTACAAGACAAAAGGCTGGGCCAGCTTATCTACAACACAAAAGACCTTCACCATCAGGACATAATAGGATTAGCCCTCTACCCATCTCACCACTTGGCACCTGGGAAGATTACATCACCCAGCAAGACTCAACCAAGCCTGGGACTCAAGACAACCTACAAAGTTACCCCTGCATGGCCCCATGGGAGTCTGACAACCAATCAAAATACATTTCTTTCGCAGGAACAGGAAGCAAGTTCAAAGCCCAAGAGAAGGTATAAATATATCTCACTCTCCACTCCATGTGGTCAGCTACCCAGGACTTCAAACCATGTAGTCCTATCCACCATTAAACCATCTTTCCAAACAGTCTCCATCTTTCCAGTGTCTTTGTCTTTCCACTTGGAATTGAGCCCAGATAGACATTTCTTCCAACAGTACAAATTCTAGGTGTTTGTCTGAGCTAAGTTTAGTTGAAGTTTCTGAGGGTGATGCAATAGTTCCCATTTTGGCTTAATGGTTTGCCCTGTTTTGGCTCTTGGGTGAGGGCTAACCTGCCTTTGTTCAGACTTTGCTGCAGGGAGTAATGGATTACCAAATCTGCATTTCTAAAAGCTGCCCCAGCTCAGTATCTGCTTGGGGGAAGGGAGCTGGAGCTCTGAGTTTCTGTTTCCCTTAAGATTTTTTATTTCTTTTTTAGGGGAAATATTTTATCCTGCCTTTTTAAAATATTCCCCGAAACATTTCATTCTTCTAGGAGGGTGGAGGGTGGCTTCCCACAGGTGCTTTTTTCTAAGAGGCGACTGGCCTTTCTTTATTTTTCTTTGAAGACGTTTCACTTCTCACCCAAGAAGCTTCTTCAGCTCTGACTGGATGGTGGGGAATGGAAGGATTTATGCTCCTTGCAGACAGCTGGTCATTTGCATCCTTTTTAGAGAGTCGCTGTTCCCCACCTTCCAAGAAAGTCCAGTTGCCTCCTGAAAAAACCAGTTTTCTGGCTCTCACGTAGTCTCCAGCACTCTGATGAATCTTTTGCATCCCACTTTCACATGTACCAAACATGATGCAGATGTTTCCTCTGGCCACCTCAATCCATAACAGCCAAGTTTTCTGTTTGTATTTCTCATAACTATTTGGATGTGGAAATGGGTGTCTCTTGCTGCATTTAAGACTTCAGGGTGCAAACATTTGGCAGCTGGGTGATGTTGCAGAGAAAAAAAGATGGAATTCACTCATTCATCCAAACATTGAAGAAACAGTGTGGGAGAAGAGACAGGGACAAATGTTGAAACAGAGGGAGACTGTGATTGAGAACAAACAGTGTGTCAGAAGAGGACCCTGATTCCTTTAAAAAAATAAATTAAACAACTCCACCGCTCTTCACAGGCTGCTCATTGCTTAACGCAAGTTCTCAAAACCACACGGTCCTTAAAGTCTAAGAAAGGTGCTGTCTGATGCGGTCTTCTTCCTTTCCGAATCCTTCTGTAGGAAGTTAGCACCCACCCCTCTCCTAGGAAATGAGATATCCTAGGAGATATTAAAAGGTAGAAAATATTCTGTGGAACACATCTGGAAACATGCTTTTAAACAAACAAAAGACTCCTCTTGGAAACCCCCACCCCTGCTAATGGGTCATTGGGGGCTGGGCCCAGCTCACATATTCCTCTCACCTAGCCTGGAAGTCTGCATAATAAAACCACAATAGGACTTGCCCAAGGCCCTTTCATTCAGCCAAAGCTGGATTAGACAAAAGCCAAGAGTTGCCCCAGCATGCCCCTGGGGGGGGGGTCTGAGAGCCAATGGGATACATTTCTATACAGAAACAGGAAATTAAGAGGTGGGACCCAACTTAGACTATAAAACAAGGAACTCAGCATCTCTTCTTTTTCTTTTTCTCTTCACCCACACCTGGAACCATGTAAGCTACCTTTTCTGTACAGGGGCTCATGCCATGTGCTCCTGTCCACCATTAAACCTTCTTTCCAAGCAACTTTCATGAATCCAGTGTCTTTTTCCCCACTTGGAACTGAACCCAAAAGGATATTCCTTATAACACTTCCTTTCCTATCTGCCCTCTTTATCAGCCCAAAACAATCCCCAAAGTGGGATTAAAATATAATCCCAAATGTTATTTCAATATTTTCACATGGTTCTGTTTACCAGACTTTGGACTTCAGTGTTCAAAAAAACAATGAAGAAAAAAAAATTACACTGGCTTTGATTGAAGTGAGAAGAAAACAGAACATCTGTCTGCAGACTCTTAATGAGGACTTTTTAAGAGTCCTTTTGCTTCAGACCAAGAGTGGGCCATCTGCTTCCTTTAGTCTAGTTTCCATGTGACCCCTGGCCTAGATTCAATAAACTAGCAAATTACTGGCAAAAGCTATTTGTCCATGTCTGTTGGTTGGAGAGAAAAGAAAGTAAGAAAGTGAAAGAAAGAGAGAGGGAGAAAGAAAGAAAGAAAGAAAGAAAGAGGAAGGGAGGGAGGGAGAAGAGAGAGAGAAAGAGAGAGGGGGGAGAGAGAAAGAAAGAAGGAGAGGGAAGGTGGGAGGGAGAGAGAAGAGAGAGAAAGAAAACGAAAGAAAGAAAGAAAGAAAGAAAGAAAGAAAGAAAGAAAGAAAGAAAGAAAGAAAGAGGGGGGAGGGAGGGAGGGAGAAAGAAAGAAAGAAAAAGAATTACAAAAAAGAAAGATGTTGAGCCTGGAAAAAGTGCATAGAAGAGCACCTAAGATGATTACTGGCCTGTAGACTAAAATACATGAAGAACAATTAGAGGATTTGGGTTTGGCTAGGCTAGAGAAAAGAAAGACTAGCTGGGACATGATAGCAATATTCCAGTATTTGAGAGGCTGCCACAAAGAGAAGGGGGTCAATTTATTTTCCAAAGCACCAGAGGACAGGACAAGAAACAATGGATGGAAACTAATGAAGGAGAGACACAACCTGGAATTAAGGAGAAACTTCCTAACAATGAGGACAATTAACCAGAGGAACAGCTTGCCTTCAGAAGTTGTGGGTGCTTCATCACTGGAGGTTTTTAAGAAGAGACTGGACAGTCACTTGTCTGAAATGGTATAGGGTCTCTTGCTTGAGCAGGGTGTTGGACTAGAAGATCTCCAAGGTCCCTTCTAGGTCTATTCTGATAAATAAATAAATTAGAAAGAAAAAGAAAAAGAAAAAGAAAAAAAGAAAAAAAAGAAAAAAGAAAAAGAAGAAGAAGAAAAAGAAAAAAAAGAAAAAGAAAAAGAAAAAAAAAGAAAAAGAAAAAGAAAAAAAAAGAAAAAAAAGAAAAAAAAGAAAAAAAAAGAATGGTGCTGAACACTTGAAAACCTATCTTTATCAACTTTGGCTTTAATATCTCCCAAAGGCATCTGCAAGACAGGTCAAAAAAAGTCAAGATGATGTATACGACTATGTGATTGAAGCAATAAACATTAAAAAGATGTACATTCAATCACGTGGGTTGCAGACCAGTGGTGGGTTTCAATTTTTTTACTACTGGTTCTGTAGGCGTGGCTTGGTGGGTGTGGGGTGGCTTGGTGGGCGTGGCAGGGGAAGGATACTGCAAATCTCCATTCCCTCCCCTCTCCAGGGGAAGGTGACTGCAAAATCCCCATTTCCTCCAGATCAGCTGGGACTCGGGAGGCAGAGAATAGATGGGGGCGGGGCCAGTCAGAGGTGGTATTTACCGGTTCTCTGAACTACTCAAAATTTCCACTACTGGTTTTCCAGAACTGGTCAGAACCTGATGAAATCCACTTCTGTTGCAGACATCATCTTCCCTTATTAATGCCTCTCCCCATGGAGGCTTGGCCCTGCCCATCTTTGACTAATTAGGCTACGGGCAAACCAGGTCTTGAAAGAGAAAAGACCCCCCCAGCAGAATTAAAGAGCTTAAAGAAAAAACAGGAGGCATCTACAACAGGTGTCCCTGATCCCCAGTCCATGGCCCGTTGGGAACTGGGCCATGCAAGCAGGAAGTGAGCGCATGAAGCTCCATTTGTGCAAGCCATCCCATCCCCCACACCAATGCTGCCACCACTGTTGCAGCCACCACTGCTGCCAATCTGTGGAGTGAGAAATGTTGGGGACCACTGATCTACAACATTCAGTGTAAGGACTGTAACAGCCACTATGCAAGAAAAGATGGCAATAGGCTAGCAGGGTGCCAGTGGTGGGTGTTAAGTTGTGGGAATCACGACTTAGGAGACAGACTTTCTGAACACTGCTTTATTGGCAACTCTCTGTACAACCAGCAACTTGCAGTCTGACAGCTAGCCCTTTTATAGGGAGATGTCAGATGTTTTAACCAATAGCGTTTGAGCATTCTCCTGCTCAAACACTGGACCTAGGTGAAACCATGTTCAACTGTCAATACACAACACCCCTCCCTCCTCAATGGAGCATTCCATGCGGCAGACGTAATCACGCAGGTAGGCGGGGCATTTGGAACCCTCCCTGACCTGCGCAGCTCAGTCGCTGGTGAGGCAGCAACCTGTGCGGACAGGTCTGCTGCTGCTCCGAGGTCTGAGTCTGGAAGCTCCTGGAAGCTTTTGGGCGGGGCCTCCATGGACATTGGAACCGGTTCATTGAGCGATCACCGCTGGACTCCTGGTACTTCAAGCTAGTCTTCCGGCTCCATCGGGCTTGAGCTAGCTATGGAAGGAGTATAATTATTTTCAGTTTGTGGTATTTGCAAACTTTCCATTACTCGGTTTCTGATTTGATCAATGTGTCTCCTCCACTGTCTCCCATTGTCAAGCCTAATTACATATGACTTTTGGCCAGTGATTTGCTCTATCTCCCCAGGCAGCCATAGGGACCCCTTGGCATAATTCCTTGTGAAAACCAGGTCTCCTATGTTGAATGACCTGGTGGTTTGGCCTGTTGTCTTTTGGCGCATAATTTGGGTGCAGACGGTCTAAAACTGATCGGAGCCTGCGACCCATTAGCAGTTTGGCCGGGCTGTGGCCGGTGGCTGTGCAAGGGGTGATATGTTGGGAGAGGAGGAATTTGTCCATCCTGGCTTGCCAATCTCCGGGGCCTAGTCTTCCCAGGGCTTCCTTGTCCGATCTTACGGATCGTTCTACAAGGCCATTCGTGGAAGGGTGGAATGGCGCTGATAGGGCATGTCTAATCCCTAATTCTGCTAAGAACCCCTCAAATTGGATTGTGGTGAACTGTGGGCGGTTATCGGACACCAGGACATCGGGTAGGCTGTGGGTGGTGAACAGACGCCGGAGGACTTTAATAACAGCCTCGGCTGACATGGAGCCCATTAGAAATATTTCAATCCATTTGGAGTAAGCATCAACCAAAATCATGAATGTTTGGCCATGAAAGGGCCCGTGAAGTCTATATGCAACCTAGACCAAGGGGCTTTCGGTTTGTCCCAGTCCTGCACCGGGGCCTTAGGGGGAGCTGGCCTTGACTCCTGGCACGGCTTACACCTAGCTACCCAGTCCTGAATTTCTAAATCCATGTTAGGCCACCACACATAGCTCCTAGAGAGGGCTTTCATCTGGACAATCCCTGGATGGCCCTCATGCAGAGTCCTCAGAATGCCAGCACGCAGGCTGGATGGAATGACCACACGTTTGCCACACAGGAGGCACCCCCCTTGTTCGGACAATTTGTGCTGCCTCTGTGCGAATGGTTTGAATTCAGCTCTTACTGGGTCCTTAGGCCATCCCCTCCACACCCAGTTCAAAATGGTTGAGGGTTCCTGGCCATATGCCTCGCCACTTTAGCCGAAGTGACAAGTCCAGAGTCAGAAAGATCAATAAGCAAAACAGGAGCATCCAGGGAAATGTCCGTGAGCAGATCAGGCAGAGGGCACCTGCTCAGGGCATCAGCATTGCCCATGTCCTTCCTGGGCCGGTGCACCAGCCGATAGGAGTAGGCTGATAGGAAAATGGCCCATCTGGCGAAACAAGGCAACTGGGATGTGGCGGTCCCCAGCAAGCATTCCCAACAATGGCTTGTGGTCAGTCACCAACTCAAAATCTCTCCCAAAAAGATACTCATGGAACTTCTTGACCCTGGCAACAGCAACCAGCGCCTTCCTGTCCAGCTGGCAGTAGTTTCTCTCGGCACTGGACAGGGTCCTTGAATAATAAGCTACCGGGGCCTCGGTTCAATTTGGGAGTCTGTGGCTCAACACGGCCCCGACGCCGAATGGGGAAGCATCACAAACTAGGACCAGTGGCAAAGTGGTGTTGTATTGGAAGCTTAGCATCAGACAAATCAGCCGTCAACAGGCACATAGAGATAAACAACATCTATATACTAATTCAAAGTGACAATCAAAAGTTAAAAACAAAAAAAATATTCAAAACTTCCCCACCAGCAATCAATACTCAGATAAGCAGATATTAATACTAAGAATAATATTAGACCCACACTATGAACTCAGACAATCAAACAGTAAACAACAAATCAAAAAATCACCAAGACGACTCCTGCTAGCACTGACAGAGCAAGTGTATAAAAGTTACTAGTATATAAAATGGGAACAAGGCCCCATTCCCTTCTAGCAGTGATGATGTTAATTCAGTAATGAAACGTCTGCAAGAAAACAAGCTCAGAGAGCACCAAGGACCCCACAGTTCAACCCTGAGATACAACTATTCTCTTCTATTAGGAATTATTAAACCATTAAACTATTCTTCATAAAAGGAAATTATTAGGCCCCGTTTATACTGTACAAGCAGAAGGAAAAGGTGAGGTAATAGAATATAAAAGGAATTGTTCCTACTGTATATCTTATCAGTTGGCAAGGGAGGGAGATTCTGGCCCTTTCTACATTAAAAGCAAAAAAAGAAAAAAGAAAAAAGAAAAAGAAAAAAAAAGAAAAAAAGAAAGTTCAAGTCTTCCAAATAAATCCGATTGTTTCCTCCTAAATCAGAAAACCAGGAGTGGAATTTTGTGTGGGTGGCTTGAGGTCAGCTCAGGTTCTGAAAACTAATTCCTGAGCAGAACAGATGTTCAAATCCATCCTTGTTTCTTACTTTTAATAATGTCTCCCTCCCGCCCCCCATCATCTCCTAGACCATTGTTTTGAATATGGCTCGCAGTAGTGGTTAAAGCACACACAAAAACACACAGTAAATCCCATAAGCTTGTCTGTCCCTAATCTTGGAGAATCTCTCTAACAGATAGGAATTTATATTAAACTATTTTGATGCACCTTTTGCATGGCATCTAATGCGGCATACAATCAGAGGTGGGTTCCTCCCTGTTCAGACCAGTTCTCCCGAACAGGTAGTGACGCTGGAGAGCCAGTAAAACCAAATCCGACCGAACACTTCTAAGAACTTTCATTAAGTCTTATCTAGTGGCGATAGGGGTGGCAAAACGATCTCATTTTTCCGCTCTTATTGCATCCGCAGATTCTCGCCCAGCTGCCTTGTTTAGGGTGACTCGCGCCCTCCTTGCCAAAGGGGGGAGCGAGGAACACTTGCAAGGTAGAGTTGAGGAATTCGCGCAGTTTCTGACGGATAAAGTCACCCAGATCTGGTCGAATCCGGACTCCGGCTGGACAGAGTCCATTGAGTTGACAGGGGGAAGTCTTAGTCCAGCGTTGTGGGAGGAGTTTGAGCCTGTCTCTCCTGATGACGTGGACAAGGCGGTGGGTGCGTTGAGCTCTTCCACCTGTTTATTGGACCCATGCTCCTCCTGGCTGGTTTCGGCCAGCAGAGAGGTGGCACGTGGCTGGATCCAGGCGGTGGTCAACACTTCATTTAGGGAGGGATCCGTACCGCAGCCTTCAAAGGTTGTGGTGGTGAGACCCCTCCTTAGGAAGCCTTCCCTGGACCCAGTGGATTTGAAGAACTTTCGTCTGGTCTCCAACTTACCTTTTATAGGTAAAGTTGTTGAGAACGGAATGGGACTGTTCACCTCCTCCACTCTGCCGCACCTGTTTTGTCCCCAGCCTTCCACCCCCAAACAATCCGGAGCTTCCTTTTCTCCTTGGCCCCTTCGCCTAACGGGCCAAAAAGCCAATTGACCCGGGGCTTTTGGGCACAAGGGACACTTTGCCCCCAGCCAATCAGAGGAGCAAGAATCCCACCCCCTTGGAAGCAGCCTTTTTAGGAGAAGGAAAGGGGAACCAGGCTTCCCTCTCTTTCTTAAAAGAGACACGTTTTTCAGATGGTCCCAATGAAAGAAAGTAGAAGGGGAAAGAGTGCTTCTAGCTGCACTCAATGAGATTCCCTCTCTTTCTTAAAAGAGACACGTTTTTCAGATGGTCCCAATGAAAGAAAGTGGAAGGGGAAAGAGTGCTTCTAGCTGCACTCAATGAGATTCCCTCTCTTTCTTAAAAGAGACACGTTTTTCAGATGGTCCCAATGAAAGAAAGTGGAAGGGGAAAGAGTGCTTCTAGCTGCACTCAATGAGATTCCCTCTCTTTCTTAAAAGAGACACGTTTTTCAGATGGTCCCAATGAAAGAAAGTGGAAGGGGAAAGAGTGCTTCTAGCTGCACTCAATGAGATTCCCTCTCTTTCTTAAAAGAGACAAGTTTTTCAGATGGTCCCAATGAAAGAAAGTGGAAGGGGAAAGAGTGCTTCTAGCTGCACTCAATGAGATTCCCTCTCTTGCTTAAAAGAGACACGTTTTTCAGATGGTCCCAATGAAAGAAAGTGGAAGGGGAAAGAGTGCTTCTAGCTGCACTCAATAAGATTCCCTCTCTTGCTTAAAAGAGACAAGTTTTTCAGATGGTCCCAATGAAAGAAAGTGGAAGGGGAAAGAGTGCTTCTAGCTGCACTCAATGAGATTCCCTCTCTTGCTTAAAAGAGACACGTTTTTCAGATGGTCCCAATGAAAGAAAGTGGAAGGGGAAAGAGTGCTTCTAGCTGCACTCAATGAGATTCCCTCTCTTTCTTAAAAGAGACACGTTTTTCAGATGGTCCCAATGAAAGAAAGTGGAAGGGGAAAGAGTGCTTCTAGCTGCACTCAATGAGATTCCCTCTCTTTCTTAAAAGAGACACGTTTTTCAGATGGTCCCAATGAAAGAAAGTGGAAGGGGAAAGAGTGCTTCTAGCTGCACTCAATGAGATTCCCTCTCTTTCTTAAAAGAGACACGTTTTTCAGATGGTCCCAATGAAAGAAAGTGGAAGGGGAAAGAGTGCTTCTAGCTGGACTCAATGAGATTCCCTCTCTTGCTTAAAAGAGACACGTTTTTCAGATGGTCCCAATGAAAGAAAGTGGAAGGACTTTGGGGGAATCCTTCTCCTAAAGTGACTTTGTTTTTGTTGTGTGTTTAACATAGTGTGAACCTCTAAGGGATGAATCTCCCACTTTCCTCTCTCTGTTTGTTTAGAAGCAATAATAGAAAGCTTAGATATTAATATTCAATCATGTTAATAGATACACCTCCAAACGTGTATAAACATGTATTTCCCCCAAAGTCCTTCCACTTTCTTTCGTTGGTAGCACCTCCAAATGTGTCTGCTTTAGGCACGAGAAGGAAGCCTCCTCTGCCCTTCCACTTTCAAACGTGTCTGTTTCAGGCAAGAGAAGGATTCCCCCAAAGTCCTCTTTCCCCTTCCACTTTCTTTCATTGGGACCATCTGAAAAACGTGTCTCTTTTAAGCAAGAGAGGGAAGCCTTGTCCCCCTTTCCTTCTAAAAAGGCTGCTTCCAAGGGGGTGGGATTCTTGCTCCTCTGATTGGCTGGGGGCAAAGTGTCCTGTGCGCCCAAAAGCCCGGGGTCAACTGGCTTTTTGGCCCATTAGGCGAAGGGACCAAGGAGAAAAGGCAGCACCGGATTGTTTGGGGGTGGAAGGCTGGGGACAAAACAGGCACGGCAGAGTGGAGGAGGCGAACAGTCATAGACCCTGTTGAGAAGGTGGTAGCTTTTCAGCTTCTTCGGCTATTGGAGGAAACTGATCATCTAGATTCCTATCAGTCGGGTTTCAGGTGCGGCTACAGTACAGAAACTGCCTTGGTCGCCCTGATGGATGATCTCTTTCGAGCCCGGGATGGGGGGGACTCCTCCATCCTGGTGCTACTTGACCTCTCAGCGGCTTTCGATACCATCGACCATGGTATCCTTCTGCATCATCTCGGCGAGTTGGGAGTGGGAGGCACCGTTTTGCGGTGGTTCTCCTCTTATCTCGCCGACAGGATGCAGTCGGTGTTAGCAGGAGGACAGAGGTCGTCTCCTAGGCCCCTGACCTGTGGGGTGCCTCAGGGTTCGGACCTCTTGCCCATCCTGTTTAACATTTACATGAAACCGCTGGGGGAGATCATCCGTCGACACCGGTTGAGTTTTCAACAGTACGCTGATGACACCCAGCTGTACATCACCACCCCGTCTCAATTCAGGGAGGCAGTCGATGTAATGTGCCGATGCCTGGACAACGTTAGGATCTGGATGGGGAGAAACAGACTTAAACTCAACCCCGACAAGACTGAGTGGCTCTGGATATTGCCTCCTAAGGACCATGTCAACTGTCCCTCCTTGGTTCTTGAGGGAGAAAAATTAACTCCCTCAGAACGGGTTCGCAATTTGGGAGTTCTCCTAGATCCACAGCTAAAATTAGACCAACATCTTACAGCTGTGGCTAGGGGGGCTTTTGCACAGGTTCCCCTGGTGCACCAATTGCGACCATACTTGGAGAAGGAGGCTCTACTCACAGTCACTCATGCCCTTGTCACCTCCCGATTGGACCACTGTAATGCACTCTACATGGGGCTACCCTTGAAGAGTATTCAGAGACTTCAACTGGTGCAAAATGCGGCTGCGCGTGCTGTGGTGGGTGTTTCAAGATACACCCATGTAACACTCATACTCCGCCAGTTGCATTGGCTGCCCATTGGTCTCCGGGTACAATTCAAGGTGTTGATCATCATCTTTAAAGCCCTACATGGCTTAGGACCAGGTTACCTCTGGGACCGCATTCTACCTCATACTTCCCTTCGACCGGTCAGGTCCCACAGAGTGGGTCTCCTCCAGGTCCCATCAACCAAACAATGTCGGCTGGCGGGGCCTAGGGGGAGGGCCTTCTCTGTGGGGGCCCCTGCTCTCTGGAACCAACTCCCCCCAGAGATACGAATTGTCCCCACCTTGCTGGCCTTCCGAAAAGTCGTGAAGACATGGCTCTTCCTGCAGGCGGGGTTTTGAGACAACTTCATCTTGGTCTCCCCCATATATGTAAGATTTTGTATGCTTTTTAAAAAATGTATTTTAAATTGTTTTAAATTATATTGTTTAGTGGTTCTTCAAATGTTGTACGCCGCCCTGAGTCCCCAGGGAGTAGGGCGGCATATAAGAATCCTAAATAAATAAAATCACTTCCGGTTTGGAGCGCTTCATCGCAGACATCCCTCGTTGGATGCCTTTCCGATCTTTGTTAAAAGCCGCCAGAACAGCTGTCTGGCGGCTTTAAAATCTCTTCCCCGGGCAAAGGGGAGAGATGAGAGCCTGACAGGTGGGGTAGAGCCCCCCCAGCGCCCTAGGAGCCATCTGGTAGGGCGCGAAGGGAGAGCTCCCCATGCAGCCTGTCTCCAGCTCCGAAGATCAGGAAACCTCTGCTTTTGCAGAGCTAGATGTCGTGACCAGCCGCTGCTTCAAGAATGGGATTTATAATTATATTTAAACTACAGAAGCAGACAGAGAGAAACAGGTGTGAGATGGGCAAGTACTGAAACCTCTTTTTTCCTTTTTTTTCAACTCCTGGGCTAGCTTTCACTTCGGCAAAGGAACAAAGGAAACAGAGTAACAATATGGCGATTGAGAAGTGAAAGTGACTTTCGTTTTCCCAGAGGCTTTTTTTTTTTTCCTCTCTCTCTCTTATGGAAACTTTTAACTTGGAAAAATGGTTTTTTTTCTCTCTGTCTCCTAACTCTGGATTAAAGTTATAATAGAAATATTTCCAATAATAAAAGATTAGCTGATTTTTAAACTGGAAAGAACTTTAATCAGGCATCTGACTTTCTTTCTTTTTTGTATTCTTTTGAAACACCAATGGCTTCAAAGTCTGGAAAGATTGTTTTGACTAAAAGAAATGACTATTCATCTGGATATATTTCTAAAATGCAACTTAACACTGAGCTAACACCTCCACAGCTTTTGACACCTGAAAATTTATTAAATAATTTAAAGATTATGAAACATGAACTTACTTTGGAATTTAACCAGAAAATAAGTGAGATAGACAAAAAGATGCAGGCTGCTTTGAAGAATATGAATCAACAACTAAGATTTGATGTGTTAGAGGTTTGCAAAGGCTTAGCAACAAATATTGAAGTTTTGGCAGAACGTATTGAAACAAATAAACAAGCTTTGGCAACTTCGGTGAATTACATAGATAAAATCCAAAATGATATTGCAAATTTTGAAAAGGAGGTCTTAATGACTCAGTTCAGATCCATGGAAGTTGCTATAAGGATTAGAGGTTTGAAAGAAGGATTATATGAAAATTTAAAAGGCAGGATGGTTGACATATTGGATCAGGTGTCTGGAATTTCTAAAGCGGAATTGGCTACACAAATCGACAAAATATACAGAATCAACTCCTGGTACGCTAAACAAAAGCATTTACCAAGGGATATTGTCATATATTTTACCACAAGAGCTCTACGGAACAGAATTATACAAGCAACGTTTAACAATAATCTTATGGTGAATGGTCAGGAACTAAAGATTTGGAAAGAAATCCCCTCTAAAATGCTTAAAGCCAGAAAAAGCTATACTTTTTTGATTGATGAATTTAAGAGACTAAATTTACAATATAAATGGGAAGCGCCAGTTGGAGTAGCAGTGAAATTTTCTGGAAAAAGATATCGGCTCAACACGATAAAAAAAGCTACTGAATTTTATGTCAACGTTCTAAAGGCTGATATATCCAAGATTCCAGAGGAAGGATGTATGAAAATAAAAGAGGAGGAGGAGGGGAAGCCACCTTTGATGGATCAAAAGGAAATAGATTCAAAAATCCAAAAGGAGTGCCTGAATCAGATAGCTGGGGAAAAGGAGATGGAGGTTTGGGAGTAGACGGGAGACGACTCGACAAATTTGAATTTATTGAACTATTAAAAGATGAACTATCAAGATACAAAACGATGTGATGTTGAAATATATTGGATGGATAGAGACTAATATGATTGTATTTTATCTTTTCCCTATCTAATGATTACTTATGCAATATTTAGTTAAGTTTTATATAATTTTGAGGTTATTTTTAATGTTGATAATATTAGATATATATAGTTTGTTGAAGATTTGTTTATTGTTTATTCTTCTTTCATTTTCTTTTTTTGTTTATTGAAGTTAGTGAATTAATTTAGAATAATATTATCTTATTAATATCATGATGAAATTTAATATTTGATGATCACTTATGTAACATTTAGTTAAGTTTTATCTTAGAGGTTATTTTTAATGTCAATAATATTAGTTTAAGATTTGTGTATTTTATATTTAGTTATTACTTATGTAACATTTACCTTGTATAAGATAGAGGACTGAAGGGAGGAGGTAGGAGGTTTGTTTGTTTGCATTGTTAAAGAGTTTTCTCTTTCTTTCTTTCCTTTTTTTTTCTTTTTTCTCTCTTTTTTGTATCTTTACTATTGTAGACAAATGCGATATATTAGCACTGTATAATTTGGAGTTGAAGTTTTTTAAAAATAGTGTTCTTTTTTTCCTTTTTCCTTTCTCTTTTTATTAACAATTTAAATTTATTATTATGCCCTGTATTATCTCTGGGAAGTCCGGGGGGGGAGGTGGGGAGGGAAGGGGGTGGGTTTGGGGGGGGGGAGAAAAAAACAAAAATGTTTGTACTTTATATTTAATATTTTGCTACTACTTATGTAAGTTTGTACTAATAAAACTTTTTTGAATAAAAAAAAAAAGAATCCTAAATAAATAAATAAAATAAAACCTGCTGGTGATGTCACGATGATGTCATGGAACCGGTTTGGTCGGTGCCGGTCCATAAACGGCACCATTTTTTTTAAAAAAAAAGTTTTTTTGAAAAAAAATTTTTGGATTTTTTTTGGGAATTTTTTCCCGGTTTTTTTTCTTCTGAGCATGCGCAGAAGCCGAATTTCCGGCACTGCACATGCATCGCCATCTTGTTTTTGGCTTTTTGGGGGGGAATTTGTTTTTAATTTTTTGGCACTGCACATGCGTGCGCACCCACGCGGCGTGCCCATGCGGCGCGGGAGGAAGTGAATTGGCAGCAAGGTAAGTTAGAACCCACCCCTGCATACAATATCTTAGTATCTTGGTGGACTGCCTGCAGGAATGAGGGGCTAGAGGCACTGATGCTCAGTGATTTTGCTTCTTCCTTGGGGGACAGTTTCAGTAGTGGGGTGAGTATAGAGATCAGCCTGATGATCTTGGATATATGGGGTGACTTTCCTTTCTTCTATTTTTTTAACATCCATATGAAGCTGCTGGGTGAGATTATTCAACATTTTGGGGTACGGTATCATCAATACACTGATGATACTCCATTGTACATCATTACCCCTGGTCATAAGGGAGATGCTGTCAAAGTCTTTTCACAGTGCCTGGAGGTTGTAAGGATAGGATAAAACCAGGGGCGGGTTCCTAATTTTTTTACTACCACTCTGTGGGCGTGGCTTATTTTGTGGGTGTGGCTTGCCAACCATGTGACTGGGTGGGCGTGGCTTCTCGGACTGCTGAAGGGAGGGGAACTGAGATAGGTCCTGCTGCCCATTCCCCCTCCCCTCAGCAGCTCAAGAAGCCTCAAACGTGCGAAAATGCCTAGGATCATCACCGCGCGTTTGTGGCTTCTTGGACTGCTGAAGGGAGGGGAATGGAGATAGCTCCTGCCGCCCGTTCTTTCAGCGTCTCATGCACTCCCTCAGCCATCCTCCCCTGCTGGGACTCACTGTGGGGTAGGAAGGCAGCACATGAGCAGTGCCGGAAACTCGGCTTCTGGGCATGCGCAGAAGAAATTTTTTTAAAAATTTAATTTTTTTTTAAAAAAAATGGTGGCGCCCAGGCACTGGCAACCGACCGTACCGGTACTATGACGTCACCAGCGGGCCGCTACCGATGCTATAGAGTGGACCGCACTGGTAGGAACCCACCACTGGATAAAACAGGCTGAAGTTGAGTCCAAGTAAGATGGAGTTTCTGATGTATCGTGGATCTCTGTTACCATCAATGTTTTTCCCTTGTTGGGCAGGCATTTCTGGTAAAGAAGCATCTTCACAAATTTGCGGGGCCTTCTTGGGCTCATGTCTCCTGTTTGAAGAAGAGGTGGTGGAGGAATCTCTGATCAGTTCTGGCTGGTGCATCAGTATGTGGGCTTACTTGGGCAGGAAGAATGGACTACAAAAACTCAGGCCCTAAATACAATACAGTTAGACTACTGCAATGCTCTTTACTTGGACCTGCCATTAAAGGCTAGCTGGAAACTGCAGCTAGTCCAGAATGCAATCACTTACTTATTGACAGTTTGATGCCTATAACCTTGATTTTTCAGAGCCTGAACTGATTGCGAATTGATTTCTGGGTGCAATTTAAGGTGCTGGCTTCAACCTATAAAGCCCTTTATGACTTGGTACCCAGACAACTACAGGGCTGTCTATCTCCAACCGTCATCAGTATCACTTAGAACATCCACGGAGAAGCTACTTATAGTTCCACATACCGTATCTGCTTTTCTGGCACAGTGCTGGTGTTTGGGAACTGCCTCCCAATGGAGACTAGACTAACCTTCTTCCCTTGTTGATTTTTTAGGAGAAATTAACAACTATTTTGTAGGACATTCTCTTAAATTTATATATGACACTGTCTTCTATTTTTTCTTTCCCTACTTTTTATCACTCAATAATATTTATTTGGTCAATGGCCAGCACAAATTTAAAAGACAAATACCAGAGTAAAACAAATAAATACAATTATATATTAACAACTAGCAGAATAAATAGAACATTTACTTCTCTATTACTATGCTAATACAGCTTTTACACGGGTGATAAATCTAAAACATACTGTAAGTAAGGATAAAAAACCCTGTACTTTTTATTTTTATCCTTGATGTTGTTTTTGATTATCTAGGTTTGGGTTGTAGTTCCAACTGTGATTATGATGGGCTTTAAATCAGATTGTGATTTAATCAGATTTAATCAGATTGTGGATGTTTTCATTTGTCTTATTTCTATGTATGTTGGTAAGGTTTATTTGATTATGGTGGGGCAGAAGCTTGATGTATGAATGAATGAATGAATCAGTCAATGAATGAATCAATGTTTGGAAATAGTGATCAGGCCTACTATATAAAGATAAAGGAAAAGGTTTCCATTGTCCAGTAATGTCCGACTGGCAGGCGGTGCTAATCTCCATTTCTTGGCCGAAGGAGCCAGTGTTGTCCAAAGAAATTTCCATGGTTATATGGCCAGCATGATTATACACCAAAGCACACAGAATCCGTTACCTTCCCACCAAAGTGATACCTATTCATCACTTTGCATGCCTTCAAACTGCTAGGCGGGTAGGAGCTGGAGCAAGTAACGGGAGCTTGACCCATCTCCTGGGCCTTGAACCTGCCAGCTTTCTAGGTGGTGTAGTGGTTGGAGTGCAGTACTGCAGACTACTTCTGCTGACTGCAGTCTGCCTGCAATTTGGCAGTTCAAATCTCACCAGGCTCAACGTTGACTCAGCCTTCCATCCTTCTGAGGTGGGTAAAATGAGGACCCAAATTGTTGGGGGCAATATGCTGACTCTGTAAACCGCTTAGAGAGGGCTGTAATAAGGTGACCAATCGTCCTCCTTTAGGGAGGACAGTCCTTCTTTTGTAAGTTCTGTCCTCTCTCGAAAAGTGTCCTCCTACATGTCCTCCTTTTCGATATTTGAAGACTAATCTGTTGCACGTTATGTGACGTATTTGTATTTGACATGACGATTCGTCAAGGCTCAGTACAGTGCAGTATAAGATGCGATTATGAGACGCATGCACTCCGCACGGGAGACCTTGAGAGAGAGCGCCGCGTGCAAGTGGTTTTGTTTACTTCTTATGTTATGTGCTATGTTTACTTCTTATGTTATGTTGATACTCTAGCTGCAGCACTTGCCGTAAAATTCAATATGAAGGATATTTCTTGTTCAGATATTTCCAATATATTGTTATTTATTTATTTATTTATTTATTTATTAAATTTATATACCGCCCTTCTCCAGGGGACTCAGGGTGGTGAACAGCCAAGTAAAAAACATTAAAATACATTTAAACCAAGTAAAAAACATTAAAATACATTTAAAATAAAATATTCAATATGGCCCTAATTTAATACAATTAAAATTTAGTAAAATCTTAAAATTTTAAAAACCCCAAAAACTTTTTCACGCCAGCCCGGCTTGATAAAAATAATGTGTCTTGAGGGCACGGTGGAAGGTGGACAGGTCGTGAATTGTTCTTAAGTCTGGAGGGAGCTGATTCCAGAGGGTGGGTGCTCCCACAGAGAAGGCCCTCCCCCTGGGCGTCACCAGCCTACACTGCTTGGCTGATGGCACCCCGAGGAGGCCCTCTCTGTGGGAGCGCACTGGTCGATGGGAGGCAGTTTGTGGCAGCAGGCGGTCTCGGAGATACCTAGGTCCAATGCCATGGAGCGCTTTAAAGGTAGTAACAAGCACCTTGAAGCGCACCCGGTAGACCACCGGAAGCCAGTGCAGCTCGCGCAGGAGGGGTGTTATATGGGAGCGCCAATTAGCCCCCGAAACCACCCGCGCGGCCGCATTCTGGATCAGTTGGAGCCTCCGGGTGCTCTTCATGGGGAGCCCCATGTAGAGAGCATTACAGTAGTCCAGACGCGACGTGACCAGGGCATGGGTGACTGTGCACAGGGAATCCCGATCCAGAAAGGGCCGCAACTGGCGTATCAGGCGGACCTGATAAAAGGCCGCCCTGGTCACAGCTGTCAGATGGTCCTCTAAGGACAGCTGTGGATCCAGGAGGACACCCAGATTGCGAGCCCTTTCGGCGGGGGCTAGAGACTCGCCCCCGATAGTCAGAGATGGAATCATCTGACTATATCGAGACGCTGGGAACCACAGCCACTCCGTCTTGGAAGGGTTGAGCCTGAGTCGGTTTCTCCCCATCCAGATCCGCACAGCTTCCAGGCACCGGGACATCACTTCAAGGGCATCATTGGGGTGGCCTGGAGTGGAAATGTACAGCTGTGTATCATCGGCGTACTGATGGTACTTCACCCCAAAGCCACGGATGATCTCACCCAGCGGCTTCACATAGATGTTGAACAGAAGGGGCGAGAGAATCGACCCCTGGGGCACTCCATATGTAAGAGGCCTCAAGGACGACCTCTGCCCCCCTGCCAATACAAACTGCGACTGGTTGGAGAGAAAGGAGGAGAACCAACGAAAAACGGTGCCCCCTATCCCTAACTCTTCCAGCCGGTGCAGCATGATACCATGGTCGATGGTATCAAAAGCCGCTGAGAGGTCTAATAGGACCAGGACAGAGGAACAACCCCTGTCCCGAGCCCTCCAGAGATCATCAACCAATGCGACCAATGCCGTTTCCGTGCTGTGCCCGGCCCTGAAACCCGACTGGAACGGATCTAGGTATGATGATTCCTCCAAGTACTGGGGAAACTGTCGTGCGACCACACTCTCAACAACCTTTGCCACGAAGCGAAGGTTGGAGACAGGGCGATAGTTAGCTAAAATTGCTGGGTCCAGGGAGGGCTTCTTGAGGAGAGGCCTCACCACCGCTTCTTTCAAAGCCGTGGGGAAGTTAGAAGATGATACATTGACAAAAAATATTAATTCAATGGAAAAGTACTCATTTAAATAATAATTAACAGGCATGTAAGCATAATTACAATATAAAATGTTACAAATGTTTTTATTATGCACATATCATATTATAGTGTATTATTGTTGCAATGAATAAAATGTTTCTTTTATTTACGATATTTTTTTTTCAATTTATTTGTCCTCCTTTTCATTGTAAAAAAGTTGGTCACCTTACTGTAAAGCACTATGAAGTGGTATATAAGTCTAAGTGCTATTTCTATCTTTAACCGCTGAGCTGCCGTGCCTCTTGCCTACCATATCTGAGCTGCAAAAACGTATAACTATTGCAGCAGATAGCAGTAGAGGGATACAGAATATTCTACCTTTCTTGCCAATCTAATTATCTCTATCTTTGCAGCCTAAATATTGTAGCTGAAGCCATTTGGTAAAGAAAGCACTGTGGCTAAGTTTGGGTCAAGGACTGGATGACAGCTCACATCCTTAGCCATAATTTACTCTCTAAATTTTGCCTTTCCCTTGGCTGGGAACCAGACACCACCTTTCCTGGATTAGCGATAGCACTTCCCAGAAAGGAAACAGTTTCCATCTCATGATGTCCTTCCAATTCATACATTTACAAGCATGTTTAGACCACCGGCGTTTCTTAGAGGTAACTAGTTTCACTTTCTCTAAACTCATCTGACAGAAGCTGCAATCGTTCCTGGCCTGTAAAATTATTACTGGCATAGCCCATTAATTTCAAGTGCATTGTTTGGGTACAAATATAAAACAATTCTTGACATGACGTGGTTGGTACTCTGCTGAAGTCACTGGGATGCCATGAGGTTGAGATCAGTTTCTTCCTTAAGAGTCACATCCACTCATTTTGAAATAAAACAGCCCTCAGGGCTGAAGGAACCATGGTCTATTAGTTAAGGGGAACGTAAGATAAACAGGAGAGAACTCACAGCTGTTTCCCAATTTAGTCTAAAGGAGTAAATAGGATTAAATTAGAATCAGGTCAGGTGTTTCTCTATTGTCTCTCTAAACTTAGAACTTGGATGTTCAGTTGATGGTTTGGAAGCTCCAGGACGGTCAAGAGCCACTTAGAGGGGCCTGCGATTGTTTAAAATCTTATCAGTCTCATGTTGACACTGTGCAAGAACGCTCCATATATATTCTGGGATTCGCTCTTTGATTGTCTGTGCAAATCAGGTGGGCAAAGGGGTTTTTGGGGGAGGGAGTGTATTCCTTCCAGTCAGTGTTGACTCCTGACAACTGTATTTTCTTGGCAAGGTTTTTCAGAAGCAGTTTGTCTTCTTCCTAGGACTGAGAGAGAATGACTGGTCCCAAGTCATGCTACTGGCTTTGTGCCCAAAGCAGGGCTAGAACTCATGGTCTCCTGGTTTCTAGACTTGTGCCTTAACCTCTACACCAAACTGACTCTTAAAGAAGCACTAGTTCACATGTACAATTATTTAACTTAGATGAACTAAGACAATCTTTTGGACAGAGTCTTTCCTGTGGGGGCACCAGATTTATGCAATTGGGGTCCTGGAGAAATCTGCCTAATCACCTTTCTTCCTGTTCTTAGGCCAACAGTGGAATACATTTTTTCATTTTCATTTTACAATTCACCTCTGCGGAATGGGACAACTCACCATGGCCAACTGGCTGTGACCAACTCGCCATAGCCAACTCACCATGGTCAATTCACTATGGCCAACTCGCCATGGGACAACTCACCATAGCAACTCACCATGGTCAATTCACTATAGCCAACTTGCCATAGCCAACTCACCATGGTCAATTCACTTTGGCCAACTTGCCATGGGACAACTCACCATAGCCAACTCACCATGGTCAATTCACTATGGCCAACTTGCCATAGCTAACTCACCATGGTCAATTCACTTTGGCCAACTTGCCATGAGACAACTCACCATAGCAACTCACCATGGTCAATTCACTATAGCCAACTTGCCATAGCCAACTCACCATGGTCAATTCACTTTGGCCAACTTGCCATGGGACAACTCGCCATAGCCAACTCACCATGGTCAATTCACTATGGCCAACTCGCCATGGGACAACTCGCCATAGCCAACTCACCATGGTCAATTCACTTTGGCCAACTCGCCATGGGACAACTCACCATAGCCAACTCACCATGGTCAATTCACTATGGCCAACTCACCATGGGACAACTCACCATAGCCAACTCACCATGGTCAATTCACTATGGCCAGCTCACCATGGGACAACTCGCCATAGCCAACTCACCATGGTCAATTCACTATGGCCAACTCGCCATGGGACAACTCGCCATAGCCAACTCACCATGGTCAATTCACTATGGCCAGCTCACCATGGGACAACTTGCCATAGCCAACTCACCATGGTCAATTCACTATGGCCAACTCGCCATGGGACAACTCACCATAGCCAACTCACCATGGTCAATTCACTATGGCCAACTTGCCATAGCCAACTCACCATGGTCAATTCACTTTGGCCAACTTGCCATGAGACAACTCACCATAGCAACTCACCATGGTCAATTCACTATAGCCAACTTGCCATAGCCAACTCACCATGGTCAATTCACTTTGGCCAACTTGCCATGGGACAACTCGCCATAGCCAACTCACCATGGTCAATTCACTATGGCCAACTCGCCATGGGACAACTCGCCATAGCCAACTCACCATGGTCAATTCACTTTGGCCAACTCGCCATGGGACAACTCACCATAGCCAACTCACCATGGTCAATTCACTATGGCCAACTCACCATGGGACAACTCACCATAGCCAACTCACCATGGTCAATTCACTATGGCCAGCTCGCCATGGGACAACTTGCCATAGCCAACTCACCATGGTCAATTCACTATGGCCAGCTCACCATGGGACAACTTGCCATAGCCAACTCACCATGGTCAATTCACTATGGCCAACTCGCCATGGGACAACTCGCCATAGCCAATTCACCATGGTCAATTCACTATGGCCAGCTCACCATGGGACAACTTGCCATAGCCAACTCACCATGGTCAATTCACTATGGCCAACTCGCCATGGGACAACTCGCCATAGCCAACTCACCATGGTCAATTCACTATGGCTAACTCACCACGGGACAACTCACCATAGCCAACTCACCATGGTCAATTCACTATGGCCAACTCGCCATGGGACAACTCACCATAGCCAACTCACCATGGTCAATTCACTATGGCCAACTCACCATGGGACAACTCGGCATAGCCAACTCACCATGGTCAATTCACTATGGCCAGCTCACCATGGGACAACTTGCCATAGCCAACTCACCATGGTCAATTCACTATGGCCAACTCGCCATGGGACAACTCACCATAGCCAACTCACCATGGTCAATTCACTATGGCTAACTCGCCATGGGACAACTCGCCATAGCCAACTCACCATGGCCAACTAACCATGGGACAACTCACCATAGCCAACTCTCCGTAGGGCAACTCACTGCAGGACAATTCAATTATTCAATTTAATTATTTAAAATAATTAAATAAATATTTTATTTTTTGTCATTCGCATTTCATTTTGTCCTTCCTTTGCGTCTTTTCTTTAATGATTCTATTCCACCATGTCCTCTATATTAGTGTAACTCTTCTCCCGCGGCGAGTTGTCCTGCAGTGAGTTGGCCACACAAGTTGACTGCAGCGAGTTGGCCATGGTGAGTTGTCCTAGACCCCACCTCTGCGATTTTATTTCTTCTCTTTTTCAAATGGTTCTTTTGTTGCCACTGCGTTTGGAATAGTTCGGTTTTATTCAGTTTACTTTTCCAACGCTATCTGTGCCATTCTCAGACCTCAGCTTTGTAACAAGACTGCAGGGGGAGGCGAAGAATGACCTCTTTCAGGGGTGGGTAAATAAACAAGGGAAATTGGAAAAACAAAACAATACTCATTATCCATTGGTAAGACAAGGGAAATGCATACGTAGGTGTCACTTTCAAGCCACTGCCTTCCAGGAGAATGGCTGCTCCATTTCCATAATGTATTTCAACCCTGGAAAGACAGCAAAGGGCATCCATGTTATCACTCCATAAACAGAGAGGAGAAGAGGCGGCAACTGGTAGATGTCGCACCAGAGCAAGGGGTCACAGGTTTCTCAGTTGATGCCTAACCAAAAACAACCAAATTAGCTTTTTGTGTTGGAACTCTTTTGTGCAAAGTTTCAATTTTTTATGTGCCTTTAAGTCCATTTTTTAATTTTTTTCGCAACCACCTGGACAAGTCCTTGCAGTTTTCTTGGCAAGATTTTTCAGAGGCAGTTTGCCATTGCTTGCTTCCTAGGGCTGAGAAAGACAGACTGGCCCAAAGTCCTTTAGCTGTCTTTGTGCCAAAATATATACCATTATACCAAACTGGCCCTTAGTGTGGCAGTTGCATTACAATACTGCAGAGTTTGAGAATCAATATGCTATAGAGATTAAAGTCTAATGTTTAGAAGTAAGGGTGATCTCCTATCTAGCCCTAACTGCAATGAATGAATTCTTTTTATTCATGGCAGGAAGTCAGGAAATAGTCCAGCTGCTGGCCCATTTGCAGGTAAAGATAGGGAAAAATCCAAGAGGTCTAAAGACAAAGTCACGTGTGTGGGAAGCCCCCCACCCCAGAAGAATGAAATATTTTAGGGAATATTTAAAAAGGCAGGATAAGATATTTCCCTAAAGGAGAAATGGAGAAACATGTTTTTAGAGGCAGAAAGCAGCCCCCAAGTCTTTCCTAATAGCCCACTGCAGATGCCAGCATTTAAGAGATAAAGAGCTTATCGAAAGAAGACAAGTATATAGATAGCGCTATTCATAAGCAAAGCAAATACTGCAGGCAGAAATCCATTCAAGACAGGATATTTTGACAGCAAAATTTGACAGCTAACAAAGGCCGAATGGTAGGATTAGAAAACAGCCCCTCACCCAAGATCCAACACGGGACGAAAGCCATTAGCCACAATAGGAATTGCCCAACACCTTTTCAGAACACAAGTCCCTTCATTGCACCACCCCCAGAAAAGTCCAAACTTCAAAGTCACAGAAACCTATAAAGATCCATCCACTCATTCAACCATTTGGTCAGCTGCCCAGAATCACATGTGGTTGGTGGTTCTGCTTCATCAATAAACCTTTCTTTCCAATCAGCCTCCATGTTTCCAGTGCCTTTCTCCTAGCTTGGAACTGGACCAGATGGATTTTTCTTCCAGCATGTGCTAATTGCAAAGGACAAGTTTTCATTCTTCTCTGCCTAGCATGGAAGCCAATTTTTCCCCTCTTTTGCCAGCCCAATCTCTGGCTTGCATGCAATTACCTGCACAAAATCTTGATAACCCCTGAGTATCAAGAGGCGTGTTAAATACAAGGCTGCTTTAAATTGCCCCTATATAGGTAGACCTTATGACCACAATTTCTGACCCAACATTTCTGTTGTTTAGCGAGACATTTGTTAAGTCAGTTTTGCCCCATTTTATGATCTTTCTTGACACTGTTGTTAAGTGAATCACTGCAGTTGTTAACTTAGTAACAAGGTTGTTAAGTGAATCTGGCTTCCCCATTGACTTTGCTTGTCAGAAGGCTTGCAAAAGGGGATCACATGACCCTGGGGCACTGCAACCGTCATAAATATGAGTCGGATGCCAAGCATCTGAATTTTGATCACGTAACCATGGGGATGCTGCAACAGTCATAAGTGTAAAAAACAGTCAGAAGTCATGCTGTAGTTACTTTGAACGGTCATTAAATGAACTGTTGTAAGTCGACTACTACGTGTACTGCTAACTTCAGCACTATTTTACACTCAGCACTATTTTACACTCACAAACACTATTTCTTCATACAGTGGAGCATTTAATTCTGAAAATGTCATTCTTCATTCATTCTTCTTTTCAACCAAGTGATCCATATAGAAGACTGCTTGTTAAAAGGATTACTGTACAGTATGTAGCTCGTCTTCTCTCATTCTCCCTGCCCCTCTAAACTCCTTAACAAATTATCTTTGGAAAATGAAACAATGGAAGATATTGTCAGAAGACAAGGGAGAATTACAGATGGGAGACAGTGAACGATAGAGGAGGTAGAATCATTAGGCAATTACTTTCTCAACTGGAAGTAACACAAGATTCTTGCACATCATTGTCAGCTCTTGAGTATCCTTTTTTTTACTGTCCTCTTACTCATTTCCTTCCCTTGCTTCTTCTGAATTGCAGTACTGTACAGCAAAATTTCACAAGAGAGAAAAAAAGAAACAAGCGAAAGAAACAAGACCTCCATCACCACCCAAACTGGGAAACAGAAACTGACTAACTACTAAGCAATGTGAGTGTGTTTCCTGTACAGACTCAAGAACTGGGATAAAGTGAAGAAAGAGGCTTATCATTAACTAACAGTCCCTTGCATGTTCACTTGGAAGTATATCCTATTGTGGTCAATGACATCCTTTGATAAGTGTATCACAGATTTCCAAATTCTGCCTTCTGGGAAATATATCATTTCTATGCCACGAGGAAGCTCAAAATTACCTTTCCAAATACAGGTAGTCCTCAGCTTACGACCATAATTGAGCCCAAAATTTTCATTGCTAAGCAAGGCAGTTGTTAAGTGAGTTTTGCCCCATTTTACTACCTTTCTTGCTGCAGTCGTTAACTGAATCAATGCAGTTGTTAAATTAGTAACACAGTTGTTAAGTGAATCTTGTTTCCCCATTGACTTTGCTTGTCTGAAGGTCGCAAAAGGTGATTGCATGACCCTAGGACACTTCAACCATCATAAATATGAACTAGTTGCCAAACATCCAAATTTTGATCATGTGACCACAGGAGATGCTGAAAGGGTTATAAGTATGAAAAAGGGTCATGTCATTTTTTTCAGTGCTATTGTAATTTCACTAAACAAATGGTTGTAAGTTTAGAACTACTGTATATCTTGCTAAGGGGAGCCTACTTAGATATCAAAGGCAGCATAGCTCTCAGAATATTTAAGAAGGCAGCAATTTCCCATTGCTTAATGTCAGTCTTAAAAATTTGGCACAGTTTTCAAACAGGGATGGGGGTACTTTGCGCCCTTCAGACATTGGAGAACTAAAATTATTTGCATCACTCGCTATTGGCCAGGCTGACAATTGCGCTTTGTAGTCCAGTTTTATCTAGAGCAGAGTTTCTAAAATTTGCTGATTGGGGAATTCTGGGACTTGGAATCCACACATCTTAAGGTTGCCAAGGTTAACACTGATCTGGAGGACATGTAAGAGTGGCAAACTTTTAGTTGCATCTCCCATGTGCAAGAAATGGGGGGTCCCTGAAGATATAGTTGGTATCATTGCAACATCACCCCAACATCCTGGATTTCCAGGAGTTTTATGGCACCAAATAGGTGCTTCTGAAAGGTTGGCGGCAGAGGTGGGTTCCTCCCGGTTTGGACTGGTTCACCCGAACTGGTAGCAAACCGCTGGTGATATCACTGAACCGGTTCTGTCGGTGCCGATCGGTGGGCGCCGCCATCTCTTTTTTTGAATTGTTTTTGATTTTTTTTTTGTAAAAATTTTTTGGGGGAATTTTTTCCTGGTTTTTTTTCTTCTGCGCACGCGGGGAAGCCGAGTTTCTGGCACTGCGCATGCGTCGCCATCTTGTTTTCGGCTTTTTATTTTTATTTTTTCAGATTTTTCAGCATTGCGCATGCACGCGCATGCAAAGTGAGTGCACGCCCATGAGGTGCGCCCATGCGGCACGGAGGAAGCGAATCGGCAGCGAGGTAAGTTAGAACCCACCCCTGGTTGGTGGTAAAAGGAAACTAGGCCATTAAAGAACACAGTGATTGGATGCTGTCAAAGCTGACACCAGGCACAACATAGAAAAGCTCAAAGAAGCAGTGCAAGATTGGAAGATATGGAGAGACCTGGTCCATAGAATCATCAAAAGTCGGACACAACTGAATGGATAACATCAGCAGCCACAGGTGCTTCTGTAAAAGCTTTAGCCACTTCACTTATTCTCCAAAATGGGGGAGGGGAAATGAGAAGAGCAACGGATAAAAAGAGTCGGAAGAAATTTTTTGGATCAGTCCACTCCAAAGGATTGTGGCAGCACAAAAAGAGTACTGAGGGTCGGATGTATGTGGCTCTTGGCCCATAGGTTGTCCACATATTTTATATATTTCCCTACACAAAACATTCTCCACCCATACACGGATGGGGGCAGAGAGGTCAATAGAGGGGAGGCAAAAAAAGGATGATGCTAACATTACTTGTCTTTGAGGAAGAATCTAAGCAAGTCACTGCCAGCAAATTTTTGTACCGATATCCAATGTTTGGCTTCCTTCCTTCCTTTTTTCCATTTGAGTTGCCAGGAAATAGCAACATTTCTCAAGGAAAGAACCCCCAAAAGGAAAGCTCTCTCTGTCTGCTCCCCCCCAAAAGGTATACTTATTTCACAACTTCCCTATCATTCTTATAGAAAGATTAATTAAAGGTCGCAGATCTTATGCCAAATGAGAATTATTTCTTAGAAATGTTATAAAAGGCTATCTAGGCTGCTGGGAGCGGCATTCCTGGATAATATTGTATTGGAGCCAGTCTTGTATAATTCCAACTTTCTGAGCATTGCGGGAAAGAAATGCACTCCTATCTGCCTCTTACTTATTGTGACTTAATAATGGAAATATAACACTCCAAATGCATCACCCCAAATGATTGGAATGGCCCACTTGTAGCCCAGAAGGATCCCCATATTCCGGTCTGGTTTGACACAAGGGGTTTGAAGTGGGTCTATTTAAAGGGGAGAGCTTTGGGGCACTACAGGTAGTCCTCGACTTACAACAGTTCGTTTAGTGACCGTTCAAAGTTACAATGGCACTGAAAAAAGTGACTTCAGACCCTTTTTCACACTTAAGACCTTTGCAGCATTCCCCATTGTCACGTGATCAAAATTCAGACGCTTGGCAGCATATGACTCATATTTGTGACGGTTGCAGTTTCCTGGGGTGATGTGATCCCCTTTTGCAAACTTCTGACAAGCAAAGTCAACGGGGAAGCCAGATTCACTTTACAACTGTGCTACTAGTTTTAACAACTGCAGTGTTTCGCTTAACAACTGTGGCAAGAAAGGTCATAAAACGAGGCAAAGCTCACTTAACAACTGTCTCAACTAGCAACAGAAATTTTGAGCTCAATTGTGATCCTCAGTCAAAGACTACCTGTATTCCAGAACAGCTGATAGTTGGGGTCTCTTTGAAGTATCTATATGAAATATTCATGCCATACTAGTACATGTCTGTGCGCGCCACATCCACATTGACTTCTGGTGGCTCTCTGAATAAGTTTCTCCATTTTTCTTGGCAAGATTTTGGAAATGGTTTGCCCTTGCCTTCTTCCTAGGGCTGAGAGAGAATGACTGAGTTGATCACTCAACTCATATTCTCCTGGTTTCAGGTCTGGTGCCTTAACCACTATTCCAAGCTAGCTGGAGCAAGCTTTAATAGGTGGCTAAGCCTACTCCTCTGTTGTTGTTGTTGTTAGTTGCGAAGTCGTGTCCGACCTATCGCAACCCCATGGACAACGTTCCTCCAGGCCTTCCTGTCTTCTACCATCCCCATTTAATCTCACGCCGACTGCTTCAGTGACTCCATCGAGCCACCTCATTCTCTTTTGTCCCGTTCTTCTTTTGCCCTCAATCGTTCCCAGCATTAGGCTCTTCTCCAGTGAGTCCTTCCTTCTCATTAGGTGACCAAAGTATTTGAGTTTCATCTTCAGGATCTGGCCTTCTGAAGAGCAGTCAGGGTTGATCTCCTCTAGGACTGACCGGTTGATCGCTTTGCAGTCCAAGGGACTTGGCAAGAGTCTTCTCCAGCACCATAGTTCAAAGGCCTCAATTCTTTGGAGCTCAGCCTTTCTTATGGTCCAACTTTCACAGCCATACATTGCAACTGGGAAAGCCATAGCCTTGACAATAGGCACTTTTGTTGGCAGGGTGATGTCTCTGCTTTTTAGTATGCTGTCTAGATTTGCCATAGCTTTCCTCCCCAGGAGCAAGCGTCTTTTAATTTCTTGGATGTAATCCCCATATGCAGTGATGTTGGAGCCCAGGAAAATAAAATCTGTCACTACCTCCATTTCCCCCCCATCTATTTGCCAAGAATTGAGAGGGCCGGATGCCATGATCTTACTTTTCTCCTACTCATTTGTAAAAACCTGCTTCTTCCTCGGGCTCCCCCTCTCATCAGTAATTGGTTGATACTTTCCCACTGGCTGCCAATGGGAGGGGAGAAAAATAAAACCAGGGGAATTCACCAATCCCTGTCCTTAATATACCCTCTACACTGTAAATAAGGATAGCACCATTTGCTGGCCTCATGTCAGTAGCAAAACAGGTCTCTCCCAAGGGGCCAGTCCTGATAAATTTTCTTGATCTTTCCCCCTCATGTGCAGCTGCGAATTATAAATAAACTTTAGGAAGAACTGCATTTTCTCCTTTCTATTTTGTGCATCACACACAGAGAAACATACACACTTTTCCTTTTACAGATTCAGAAACACTCGTTGTATACAGAACTAACCATTTGCTCATTCCTAGGAAATATCAATCACAGCCATGAAATTATTCCAGGCTTTTGTTATTCTGTTTCTATATTTACAGCTTGCGTATGTTCATTGGCGTAGCTATGTGGTATTTCTTAAGAAAATGTTAGCTGTTTTTTAATTTGAAGAAATTGCGTGGCATAAGTAGGCCATGGGTTCCACATATAGAATAGAATAGAATAGAATAGAATAGAATAGAATAGAATAGAATAGAATAGAATAGAATAGAATAGAATTTTTTTGGCCAAGTGTGATTGGACACACAAGGAATTTGTCTTGGTGCATATGCTCTCAGTGTACATAAAAGAAAAGATATGTTCGTCAAGAATCATAAGGTACAACACTTAATGATAGTCCAGGTACAAATAAGAACTCAAATCATATTAGGAACCAGTCAATATAAATCGTAAGGATACAAGCAACAAAGTTACAGTCATACAATCATTTGTAGGAGGAGATGGGTGATGGGAACGATGAGAAGATTAATAGTAGTGCAGACTTAGTAAATAGTTTGACAGTGTTGAAGGAATTTTTTGTTTAGCAGAGTGATGATGTTCAGGAAAAAACTGTCCTTGTGTTTAGTTGTTCTAGTGTGCAGTGCTCTATAGCGTCGTTTTGAGGATAGGAGTTGAAGCAGTTTGTGTCTAGGATATGAGGTGTCTGTAAATATTTTCACAGCCCTCTTTTTGACTTGTGCAGTATACAGGTCCTCAATGGAAGGCAGGTTGGCAGCAATTGTTTTTTCTGCAGTTCTGATTATCCTCTGAAGTCTGTGTCTATCTTGTTGGGTTGCAGAACCGAACCAGATAGTTATAGAGGTGCAGATGACAGACTCAATAATTCCTCTGTAGAACTGTATCAGCAGCTCCTTGGGCAGTTTGAGCTTTCTGAGTTGGCGCAGAAAGAAAATTCTTTGTTGTGCTTTTTTGATGACTTTTTTGATGTTAGGTGTCATTTTAGTTCTTGCGATATGGTCGAACCTAGAAATTTGAAGGTCTCTACTGTTGATACTGTGTTGTGTTGTCTAGTATTGTAAGAGGTGGAAGAATGGGTGGGTTTCTCCTAAAGTCTACCACCATTTCTACGGTTTTGAGTGTGTTCAGTTCCAGATTGTTCTGGTCGCACCACAAGATTAGTTGTTCAACCTCCCATCTGTATGCGGATTCATCATTGTCTCGAATGAGGCCAATCACTGTTGTGTCATCTGCAAACTTCAGTAGTTTAACAGATGGATAGTTAGAGATGCAGTCATTGGTAGAGAGAGAGAAGAGAAGTGGTGAGAGCACACAGCCTTGGGGGGCCCCTGTGCTAATTATACAGGTATCTGATGTGATTCTGCTTAGTTTCACCTGCTGCTTCCTGTTTGTTAGGAAGCTTATGATCCACTTACAAGTGTGTTCAGGTACCGCTAGCTGGTTCAGCTTAGTTAGAAGAGTGTCTGGAATGATGGTATTAATGCTGAACTAAAGTCTACAAAGAGGACCCTTGCGTAGATCTTTGGAGATTCAAGATGTTGTAGGATGTAGTGCAGAGCCATATTAACAGTATCATCTGTTGATCTGTTTGCTCGGTATGCAAATTGCAGGGGGTCTAACAGTGGATCCTTGATGGTTTTCAAGTAGGACAGCACTAGCCTTTCAAAGGTTTTCATAACTACAGATGTTAGAGCAACTGGTCTGTAGTCATTCAGTTCCTTGATGGAGGGCTTCTTCGGCACTGGGATGATAGTAGAGCGTTTGAAGCAAGAAGGAACATAGCACATATATAAAAATAAACATTCTTTATCTGACAAATACATTTCTGATGCTAACCATCTAGAGATCTTTAAAAATACAGTATAGCCTGCAGATAGGATTATATTGCCAATCATGAGGAAAATAACTAATTTTCCATTATTGTTTCTGAGAATCCTGCAATATTGAGGATTGTTGTCTTCATCTCCTCCTCAAGCCAGGCCTAAAAGCTAAAAAGTGGGAGCCTGTAAAATCACCAGGGAGTGGGTGTTCTATAAGGTAGAGGCAGCCATGGAAAAGGCCCGCTTCTGTGGTCCCACCAGATTACAGAATTTCAGGAAAGGGACCAAAGCATGCTTACCTGTTGTGGAATACATGTTAGAATGTATTTTGTATTGCAACAACTACAGAATTATTCAGCCAGTAGATGGCAATGTTTAGTTTGCATCTATGGTTATATTCTAGGGTTCCTTTTGTTCTGAATAGAGTTTCCTGTCCAAATGATTATAGTTCGGTTATAATTATAAATATTAAGAACACATAGAGCAGGAATAATGGGAGTTCTTAGGAGCTTGGTAGCTGTCCAGATGAGAAAAATCTGTCTGGGAAAGGCAATCTCTAGATACCCAGACCCTTTTAAGGTTTTAAAATCAAATTGCCATGGTGGATCTGTTTATGTCGTATTCTGTGCTACACTGAAGTGTGGTGTAGACACCTTCCATCCAACTAACAGTGGATCTAAATGGTATTTTGTACTTTGAGATTGCCCAGCAAAATGTCATAATAATATTTATTTCAATATGGTTATTGAGGAGAGATTACTATATGCACAAAGATGGAAAGATTTGACACCACCCATTATGGAAGAATGGTTGACGAAGTTGATAGATTTTGCTGAAATGGATAAATTGACTTCTTTGATTAGAGAAAAATCATGACCTACATTTATACATGACAGGAAGCTGGTTATGGACTTTTCCCATAAAAATGAAAAATGAAATTTATGGTTTGGATGATTAGGTAGGATATATTATAGAAAGAAGAGTAAGATGACGTAATTTTAGAGGTTAAACTATATTTTTACTTATAACTGCTGTGATGAATATCTGAAGCCACTTCATTATTTCTTCTTTCTTTCATTTATGAGGATCTCTTTGTAGCAAAGTTAGGTTCAAGTGGGGGCACAATCTAAGGATCAGAACCCCTAAATTATCAACAACCTGAGATCCACCAGTAGATTCTAACCTACCTACCACTGTCTATAGTAACTGGCTTCTCCAGGTGGAGCCATGGTGGCACAGTGGTTACAATACCATATTGCAGGCTGACTCTGCCCACTGTCAGCAGTTCAATCCTGACTGGCTCAAGGTTGACTCAGACTTTCAACCTTCCGAGGTCAGTAAAATGAAGACCCAGATTGTTGGAGGCAATATACTGACATTGTAAACTGCTTAGAGAGAGCTGTAAAGCCTTATGAAATGGTATATAAGTCTAAGTGCCAAATGCTACTGCTATTGCTTCCCAGAGTTTGCAGCAGGATTTGTGCTCTGCTCAACCTCTGGATGTTCAGGAACTGAACCAGAGTTTTTTGGCATCGGAAGCATGTGATCTGCTTCTGCAGGATAAGGGCTGTGAGAGTTACACAGACAGAGCATGACTGTATGGCTGCACCTACAGCTGACAACTGCTTGAGTCCAGAGCATAAATAGTCAAGAGACACACATATTTAGAAAGGTTAATAGAATCACAGGACAGGTTGGATAAGTCAGAGAGCGGTTCCAGGATGCTTAGGCAATCATAGCCTTTCCATCATCTCCCTCCCCTTTCTTTTCTCCCCCTCCTTCTGGCCATCATTTTCTTGTATTCCCTAAGTTACATCATTCCTTTCCTGTCGGTAGCTTGAAAGCAGCTGCAGAATGATAATATTTAGACTTTGGCATCCTCGTGACCCCATGTTAGGAGCAGTAGGAGCAAGAGGCACCCCGTGACTCACCCTTGGGGAACCTAGTGAGTGTGTGGGGAAATGGAAGTGGGCGGAGAGTTGTAGGCCAGGCAAAAGTCAAGGGGAAGGTCGTTTACCTCCGTTGTAGAGTGTGTGTGTATATATATTGGTGAGTTTGCTGATTTGGAGCAAACCTGGCACAAGTCAGAGCAAGAAGGAAGACACTCTCCTTGTTCTGACTATTCCCATTGATTGGGTGACTGGAAGTTTACTAGACTCCTCAGATCCCATCCCAAGAATTACAACCTTCAGAAGTTCTGGACTCATTTCTTTGTGAATTCTGGACATAATTTCTGGGTGAGACCAATAAGGGCTGGAATCCAGAATTCTCTATAGTCTTACCTCAAAACAATATAATCCAGTGACTGGCAAAACTAGGCTAAGACCTCGAACCTTGAGTTCCTCCTTGAATTTCCTCTGAGGGCAAGACTATCTTTGCCATCCTAGAACTACATTTTGCCTGGATCGGCCATCCTTGAGCAATGCTGTCTGTTTCAGTTCTTCTCCAACGCAATGGTTATTTCCTGCTTCCGATTAACCTGCTTTTCTGGGCTGTGTTGGTCCCCAGGACTGTGGCCTTCCCAGTGCCAGATTCCAACCCTCTGTACCACTTCGTTGGGCATGTCCGGCTTCGCCATCTCTACACAGCCAATGAACGGACCGAACTCCACCTGGAGATCTTCTCAGATGGCACAGTGCGTGGCTCCAAATACCAGAACCCATTCAGTGAGTATTTGGGAAATAAATCATTCTGGATTCCTCCAAATGAGTTTTTCCAGAGTTATGTGTGGAATTGGGGCACAGTCAGCTGGGTTCTTTGGGGAAGGATCGGGTACGAGATCATGAAATATGGTTTTTCAGAAGAGGACATTTCAGAACACGTAGCTTCTTAACACATGTGTTATCTGTAAAACAAATGTTAACTTTGTCCTCCGCTGCAGATGGTCACATTAGACTTTCAGAGTAAAACAAGTAGTAGAAACAGGAACCGTAGAAGGTGTTCTGGTAGCCTATCACAGATTATGTTATACTCTACAGATGTTACAAACCAAGACTGAAGAGGTTGATAGCTATCAGAGTTATAACCTTTCTAAAGAGTTCTCCTTTTCCACAAGTAATTTTCATTCTTTTCCCCACCAATCTGCAGGTTTGATGGAAATCAAAGCGGTAAAGTTGGGGATCATTCGTATATTGGCTAAGAAAACCTCTAGATTTCTTTGCATGGATTCTGAAGGACATCTATATGGCTCAGTAAGTATAATTATATTTGGGTTATGTCTCTGTGTTGAGAGCAGTGTTTCTCAATATCGGCAGCTTTCGGATGCGTGGACTTCCTCCCAGAATTCTGCAGCCAGCATGCTAGTTGGAGAATTCTGGGAGTTGAAGTCCACACATCTGGGAATTTCTAAAGAAGAAACACGGGTTTAAAGCGAAGGATCAATGGAGTAAAATAAAGCTATACATTGGAAGATCCACCTGTCTGATTATGAGTTCACCCATTTCCAAAATATGCATTTTTGGGGGGATCATCTCACACATTATATATGGCAACAATTTTAAGTCTGCCATTCAGAACACTCAAGCACTGGTTACTGACACAAATTAAATTTGCACCCCCAAAATCATACACACCAAAAATAATATGTGATAGTACTTTATTAAAATCAGAAGCAAACTGTTCTTGCAGACTGGACCATTTTAATCTTCTTGATGCTGAGGGGACTTCATAGATTAGTGGATATATTCTGAAATCATAATAAAAAGGCTACATTTTTAGGGACAAACTAAAATGTGGTGACATCCCTTAAGAAGCTGTCTGTCTTCTTTTTAAAGTCATAGCAGCATTTATGTTTGCAGTCCCCTATATTCATTTATTCATTCAGTTTGCATAGCTGCCTATCTGAAACTGGTGACTCTGAATGGGGATTCATAAAAGCAATTAAAACAGTTGAAACACAATATAAAAAAGAAATTAAATAGAAATAAAAACTGAGACATACAGTATACTATGTCTTTTATAATAACCAGGAAAAGGGGGGTCCTTCATATACTCTGGCGTGTGTATTACAGGTAGTGCCTCGAATTACAACCACAATAGAGATCAGAATTTCAGTTGTTAAGCAAGGCATTTGTTAAGTGAGTCACACTCAATTTTATTACATTTTTTTTGCATGGTCGTTAAGGGAATCACTGCATTAAATGAACCATGTGGTTATTAAGCAAATCTGGCTTCCTCCGTTGACTTTGCTTGCCAGGAACCAGCTGGGAAAGTTGCAAATGTTGACTCCAGGATGCTGCAACCATCATAAATGCATGCTGGTTGCCAAGCGCCCAAATGTACATCTCATGATCATGGGAATGAGGTGATGGTCTTAAGTGCGAGGAATAGTTGTAATTCACTTTTGAGTGCCGTTGTAATTTTGAATGGTCACTAAATGAATGGTTGTAAGTCAAGCACTATCTGCATCTATATACAATAAAACTCTTGTTCTGTAACCTTTAACTGGGTGAAATGATACATCATACAGTAAAACTTTTTCAACAGAGGTATCTCAAATGGGCTAATTTCTAGAATGCATCCAAAAATCTGGGACTCTTGACTCCTGTGAAATTTGGAAATTGAAAAAAAAAATTTAAATCTAAAAATTATCATGAAGCATTTTATGACATCATGCAAAATGTCATAAAACTTTTCCTGTGTTGATGTTTGACTGTGTTCTACAGTTCAACACGGGCTACTTTGAAAGGAGATGCAACACTGAATATCCCCCTGGATTTTTAAGAACTTTTCAAATATATTATTAGAAGGTCTGTCATTGTTGAAGATATTGAGGCGTCTCCAAAGGATTTATCTCTGAAACAATGACCCAGCAGGTCATGGGTTTTCTAGCATGCTACCGGTAGTAGAGCAAGATAAAAACGCTCATTACAAGGGGAGTGTATTTTTGAGTTAAACATTTAATTACTGGGCCAGTGAAACAGAAATACCTTGTGAAGGGAGAAAAACAATTTGAATAAATATTTCTTATTTTGAATCATGGTGTCTATGAAAACGAAGGGGATAAATAATACAGGTTGCAAATTGCAATCCAACTTTTTTGACTTCTGAAATTTGAACTTGTATGCTGCAACAAGTTGACCGCAGTGCATAGAAATAGAAACTTTTGGCAGATGCTCGGGATATAAACGTTGCAAATAAACAAATGGTAAAGATGTTAACACTGCAGAGTTCAAGCCAAATTCCGAGGCTGAGTGGAGAAACTGCATATAACACTACATTTACTATTGATATAAACGCTGAGCAATGAAAATTGCATTTTTTTTTAGCTGGAATCAATTTATGCTTTGGTGTAGCTTGAATGCCTAGATTAGGTATGGCAATGTATATACCATAGGGCTGAATTACAGGTAGTCCTTACCACAGTTTGTTTAATGACCGCTCGTACCGTAGTTATAATGGGACTGAAAAATGTGACTTATGACTATTTTTCAAAGTTATGACCTTTGCAACATCCCCATGTTCATGTGATCAAAATTCAGATGCTTGGCAACTGGTTCATCTTTATGACCATTGCTATGTCCCAAGGTCATGTGATCCTCTTTTGCGACCTTCTGATAAGCAAAGTCAATGGGGAAGCCAGATTCATTTAGCAACCGTGTTACTAACTTATCAACTGCAGTGATGCACGTAACAATTGTGGCAAGAAAGTTTGTAAAATGGGGCAAAATTCACTTAAAATATGTCTCACTTAACAACAGAAATTTTGGGCTCAATGGTGGTCGTAAGTCAAGGACTACGTATACCTATGGATTATATGACCTTGAATTTCTTTGAGTTAATCCTGTAGGCGAAAATTGTGCGCAGCCAGGTTTGACTAGATGCTACGGGAAAGTTCTTGGTGATAAGAATTGTATGACAGTGGAAAAGATTTACTAAGGAAATTATTGTCTTAGCTTAAAATGCAATAGTAGGAAGTACATGGTAACTGAAGCTACAAGAAATAATATAACGGAGATGATGGCAGAAGATTGAATAAATTTTTTCCCCTCAAGCTTACCAACTTGGTATGATCCTACACCGTTTATTCTATGCTCAATTTGCACAGATAATTGTTGTACAATCTCTTGGCAATAGGTAGTCCTAGAGCAGGGATGTCAAACTGGCGGCCTGCGGGCCGGATGCGTCACGCACAGGCCACGCCCATCCTGGCTCTGCGAAGGCAAAAAAAAAATCACGATACATCGCGATACGTCACATGACCTGATCAAGTTTGACATCCGTGTTAGGACACAGTTACACGAGTTACACCGTAATAGAGTCTGCAATTACCTTCATATATAATGACAGTCATAAAGCAGGTCACTGTGTGACTGGACCTGATCTGATGTCCTTTTTTGCAGCAGTTGTTAAGCGAACCCTGTTTGCTGTGGGCCAGTTTTTGCTGAACACCTTACGTAAATGCAGGCTAGTTGCCAAGTGCCCAATTGCAATCATGGGACTGCGAGAGGGGTAAAATTGGAACAAGGTCAAAAAGTCCCATTTTTTAGAGTCCGTTGTAATGTCAAATGGTTGCTGATATCCGAAATCTTGATGTGGCCTTCAGTGGCCCCTAACAATTGCTGCTTGATTTTATTTTTTAATGTGACACAAGAAAATTCAATACATACTGTAGGAAGCAATTATAGGAGCAAGATAACAATAAACTAACTTTAAGCCTAGCCTCATCGAAGGTGAATGAAATGACATTCAGTTGTTTTTGCTTCTTTATTCTTGGCTGTCTGTAAAGGCTCTGCATTCTTGAAGACCTAATAATCCAAGCGATTTCTTCCCTTTGCAGCTGTTGTACTCAGAACAGGCCTGTAACTTCCGCGAGATGGTTCTTCGAGATGGCTATAACGTGTACTATTCAGAGGCCTACAATCTTCCCGTGAGCCTCAGCATGATGGAAAATTTGGCCCAAAGCCATCCGCTGCCCCCTTTCTCCCAGTTCTTACCTTTAGTAAACAAGGTCCCCCTTGAACCCGTGATTATGGACAACGAATACGTTCAACAGGTACATGACATTGAGTCGGATGATCCCTTCAACATAATGGGTCAAAACCAGGACTTGGGAAGCCCAAGTTTTGCCTTCAAATAGAGCAGGACAAGCTCAACCACCTCTATTTTATTGCATTAATATGAAGAGTAAATATGAGGGAGACAAATCAGGGCAATGGAGCAGAATGATGAGAGGGATGGATGCAATTGACTGAAGCCTTGTAGGACTCCCAAATCCCAAAACAGACACAGAATTCCTGTTCTGTCTGAATCACTTCAACTTTTCAGTTTTCCATTGTTAATCTTGCTGGCTAAAAAAAAAAAAGATCCAAGGTTTTATTTCTATTTATCCAACTATTTAAGTAACTTATATATTATATGAGGTTTATTTATTGAAGTAAGCTAGATCGATAAGGAAGCAGTAAGGGAAGGCATAATGTGAAAATCTTTTGTGCACAGATATTTATATATTGTTATTTATATGCAACGGTTTATGTGTGTATATTTTCTGCCCGCATATTTATTTCACTTTCTGGTGAGGACCAGCCAACTGAATTTTAAATCTGAATTGCAGATATGATCATGATTTTATGCCTGATATCTATTTACCTCCCTCTTCTGTATTTTTTTGAGAAATGTTTCTGCAAAAATCAATTCATGAGCTCTAGCAATGGCTGCAAAGAGGTTGGGGACTGCATGTAAAAATAAGGCAGGCCTTCCATCATATCCGCCATCTTGATTTTTTTGACCCCTACAGACTCCCTCACAATAAGGTTTATGAATCAAAAGAGGCCGAAATGCCCTTTGAGCCCCATTATTATTTGCCTTAAAAAAAAGCTTGTATTGTGCCTGTAAGCCATCGGACCGCTTAAAAGAGAAAACTCTAATAAGGAAAACAAAGTGTAAGGCACATGTATTGATTATGAATGTTTATTTATTTATAAGCTATACTACATTGTCATTAAAAGAATGTGCCTCTGTTTCAGCAGCAGCTAGTTCTGGTCAAACATGTTGCCCTATTGACAATTCACTGACACAAATCTGCAAATTGTTGTATTCTCTTTCTGTTTCTTCATTATTATTATTTATATAAAAATACCTGTTTCCTTGTGCTTTAATTGTGACCAGTGTTAACTGTCAGTGGGCTGAAGCGTGAATGGTGTATTTTTAATGTGAACACAAATAAAAGGCTTTTTTTAAAGAAAAAGAAGCAATTAATTGACGGCAAATAAGCTAGTTCTTAGAAATGTTTTCATTGGGCAACAGTAATTAATGAGAAAATAAAAATAGAGGGTGTCGGCAAGGAGGGCAAAAAAGTTAGACTGCCCCTATGGTGCAAGAAAATCCCCAACTCTTTTGGAGTATCAGATATGTTCAAAAGGGGCGGGGCTTCCATCACAGCCACCATTTTGACACTGCCCCTCACTCCGGTGGACACCCCTCCCAGGCAGGGTTCCTACTACTTTGGGGTTACTCAGAAGTCATCAGTCAGAATTCGATTCCATCAATTCAATACTGCTTTCAATGGCTCTTATACAAGATATGACATCTGTCTAATGTCCAAAGACCATCATTTCATCGCACAGTTTGATCCTCTTCCAACTCATTGTAGTTTCAGAATCTGTATGTCTGGTGTAAGCTGATGAGAGCACCTTGTGGGTGCTTTCACAAAATAGAATAGAATAGAATAGAATAGAATAGAATAGAATAGAATAGAATAGAATAGAATAGAATAGAATAGAATAGAATAGAATAGAATTCTTTATTGGCCAAGTGTGATTGGACACACAAGGAATTTGTCTTTGGTGAATATGCTCTCGGTGTACATAAAATTGCTTCCTACCAGCCTCCATGAAAAGCCCCCATTATTCCCAGTTCACTTTAGTCTTTTATTTTATTTTTATCTGCTGGATTTCCATCCCTCAGAAGTTCAAGATGACATGCACACTACTCCCTCTTCTCCTTTACCCTCACAACAACCTTGAGAATGGCTCAAAGTCACCCACTGAAGGGCTGAGAGTGGACTTGAAGCTGGATCCCCCTTCTCCTAATCCAGTGTCTAATGCTGGTTCTCTCTGGGCGGAGGTGGGGGCATCTTTCCAAACCAAGACTGAGCTTAGACCAGCCACCATTTATATTGTCTGTATAGGGGCAGAGGTCTTCAAACTTGGCAACTTTAAGACTTGTGGACTTCAACTCCCAGAATTCTCCAGCCAGCATAGCATAGCTGGCTGGAGAATTCTGGGAATTGAGGTCCACAAGTCTTAAAGTTGCCAAGTTTGGGGACCCCTGGTATAAGGCCAAGGAATATTTTTTTGCAGATAGAAATGAGGCAGGAAACTGTTGCAAAATACTAGCATTTAATAAATCTTAATCCCAAAACTCATGTGGTACAGGAAGCTGGCTTGTGCCAAGGGAGATTCCCTGGAGCCATGGTAGACAAAGAGCCAATTGCTGTTGCCAAGGGATCAAAGGTTGGTTGGTTTTCCCAAAATAAACTGACCGGGAATTCCCAAGAACGTGAAAGTGTTCGGAATCGGGAAGCAAAATGCAGGATCCAACTGCATTCCTTTTGGCACTAAGGGGGAAAGTGCCCTCAAAATGAACTGCTTGCCACTCCTTGTACTATCCATACAAGCATGCATACTTCAAGTTTTAAATGCATTGTTCTTGTGGTGAGGGTCAGAGCAACAGAAAGGGAAATTACAGTTTGCAGAACAAAATTCCAAGGTGAGGTTTTTGCTCCAATGATGAATGTGGTCAGAGGACGAGGTTTCACAAGGGATTGATTTGATAGCATCTACAGATCAGAGATCACACAGGAAACACCACCTGAAAAAAAGGGGAAGGAAAAAAAAGGGGGGGGGGAGAGACAAAGATAGGAGAAAGTTTAGGAAACCGTTCTGAACACCCATGCCCTAGTTTGCAAGGGTCTGCAACCTCTCATCACCCAAAAGAAAATCATTTTTCTAAAGTCCTTCAGATTTAGGATTATTGTGCAAAATTGGACTAATGTAGCAAAAGTTATTGCAAATTATAAGGACTGTTAGGATATAGGTAGTCCTCGATGTACCACCATAACTGAGTGGTGGTAACATTTCTGTTGCTGAGACAGTGGTTAAGTGAATTTTGCCCCATTTTATGACCATCTTGCTACATTTGTTAAGTGAATCACGGCAGTTGTTAAATTAGTAACAGGGTTGTTAAGTGAATGTGGATTCCCCATGGACTTTGCTTGTCAGAAGATCGCAAAAGATGATTACTTGACCCCAGGACACTGCAACCGTCATAAATATGAGTCAGTTGCCAAGCATCTAAATTTTGATCATTGGTAATCATTGGTATGCTGCGATGGTCATAAGTGTGAAAAATGGTCATAGGTCATTTTTTCAGTGCCGTTGTAACTTTGAACGGTCGGTAAATGAACTGTTGTAAGTCGAGGACTACCAGTAGTATAGGAATTTTAAGTGTCGTGGCCAACCTATTTGGAGGACTCTGAATTTTGGAAGGTTGGTGTAGAACAACCTGAAACATGGTCACTCATGGCTTAGTGACTTTCTGATGGGACTACTGCAACACTCTTTACATGGGGCAGCCCATGGAGACCATTTGGAAATTACAACTGGTCCTGAATTGGCAGCTCACACTGTATTGGCCATCCCTCAGTTTGTCCATGTTATACCGCTGTTGAAAAGCTGCAGAGGCCCCCAGATCCCAGAGGCTAAAATATTAAGGTTGGAGCCCAAATATTGTAGAAATGAATGGGTGTAGTTGTTGGGTTGGGCAGCTGTTTTTTCTTGATTGTTGGTTGTATTATTTTTATTGCTTGTGAGTTATGTATCACCAGGTGAGTGGCCATATAAATCTTTGAACATATAGATAAACATCTGGGAGGGAAGAGGCCTTTTTCTAGTTGCAATATCTGAATAGCAGTGATGCTCTTGCTTTCGACCACATCTATTCTTTCACATAAATATGCAAGCAACCCATCAACAGATATTCCTCGACTTATAACCACAATTGGGACCAAAATTTCTGCTGCCAATCAAGGCAGTTGTAAAGTGAGTCACACCTTATTTTACAACCTTTTTTTGCCATAGTTATTAATTGAATCATTGCAGTTGTTAAATGAATCATAGGGTCATTAACTGAATCTGGCTTCTCCCATTGACTTTGGTTGTCGGGAATCGACTAGGAAGGTCACAAATGGCAATCACATGACTCAAGGATGCTGCAATAGTCGTAAGTGTGAGGATCAGTTGTAAATAGCCTTGTTCGGTGCTGCTGTAACTTCAAATGGTCACTAAACAAATGATTGTCAGTTGAGGACTATTTGTATTTCAACACATACATCCCGAAGGAATTTCTCTCACCTTGCGTGCCTCAGGCTTGCCCTGCCACCGAAGTCTCAAATATTTTCTTGCGCCCTTCCATGCCGCTCAAAGCATCGATATTCTTCCGCCAATCACCTACTTCCCGATTCTCCTGGGGGGAGGGGAGGAGAGAGACCAAGGGCCAGTAAATCAGTGGAATCCCAGGCTTTGTGGGAGCAGTAACTTGTGTCCTGTTAGCTCATGTATGTTTTTATTTCTTGGAGCTCAGAGCAGCTTACACAATAACAAAACTGCATCTAGTTTTGGTAACCACACTATAAAAAAGATGTTGAGACTCTAGAAAAAGTGTAGAGAAGAGCAACCAGGATGATTAGAGGACCGGAGACTAAAACATATGAACAACAGTTACAGGAACTGGGCATGGCTAGTCTAGTGAAGAGAAGGACCAGAGGAGACATGATAGCAGCGTTCCAATATTTGAGGGGCTGCCACAGAGAGGAGGGTTCAAGCTATTTTCCAAAGCACTTGAAAGCCAGACAAGGAATAATGGATGGAAATTGATCAAGGAGAGATTCAAGCTAGAAATAAGGAGATATTTTCTGATAGTGAGAACACTCAACCAATGAAAAAAGCTTTCCTTTGGAAGTTGTGGGAGCTTCATCACTTGAGACTTTCAAGAAGAGATCGGACTGCCATTTGTCAGAAGTGGTGTAGAGTCTCCTGCTTGAGTGGGGGGGTTGGACTAGATGACCTATAAGGTTCCTTCCAACTCTGTTACTCTGTTAAAGTTCTCCTTTCTCATATTCTTCCCCACATCAACCCCATGTGATTGGTTGGGAGACAGTGGCCAGTCCCCAGGTCCCTCATGGAGTTTCCAAAGCTGAGATTGGACTCTAATCTGGATTTCTATGCTCTTAGTACACCACTGTCACCACTATTCCATAGAAGCCCTGGTTTCACTTTGCTTTGTGGAATCATCAAAGTAAGCCATAGGAAACTTTAATGAATGGAATTCCTTTCACAGCTAAGAGAGGTTCTTACTGTTGAGAATGTTCCTCTTCTCCTGGAGAAGCAATCTATAATGCCCACAAATTTGGAAAAGTTACTTGTGCCAGAGGTGGGTTCCTGCCAGAGCTGCCCGGTGCGCAGCTCTGGTAGGGAGTGGCAGATTGCGCAACCGCTCCGGAGCCCTCTCTGCCGGTCCATCGCGCGCGTCGCCATTTTTTCCTGTGAATTTTTGGGCAATTTTGCTTCAGCGCATGCGCGGAAGCAAAATCGCGCCAAAATCTCGTGAGGGGACGCGCGTGTGTTTGAGATTTTGGTGAGATTTTGCTTCTGCACATGCGCAGAAACAAAATCGCGCCAAAATCTCACGTGCGCGCACATCCCCTTGCAAGATTTCGGCACGATTTTGCTTCCGTGCATGCGCAGAACTAAAATTGCATGAGAAAGCATGCGCGCGTAGCAAGCGTGCATGCGCCTAAAGCGTAGAGATGCGCACGCAGCGTACCGGCACCAGTAAGGCAGCAACCCGCTGCTGATTTGTGCCCAGTGATGTAGTTGGATGTTCTTGAATTTTGCACCGTTCTGTAGAAAGTTAGCACCCACCCCTCTCCTAGAAGAATGAAATATTTTGGGAAATATTAAAAAAGCCAGAATATTATATTTCCCTGGATGATAAAAAGAAACATGTTTTAAATACAGAAAGCAACTCTCTGCCCCCTGCAGATATTTGATGCCCATCAAGAAAGACTGGCCCAGCCTATCTACAAGACAAAAGACCTCCAGCTCCAGGGTGATGGGATTAAGACATGAGCCTCCAGGACATAATAGGATTAACCCATCTAGCAGCAGAGCTTACCACATGGCGCAATCTCCTAAAACATTGCATCAGCAGTCCAAACTTCAACCAATCTTAGCTCAGACAAACATGACCCCTACAGGGCCCTATGGGAGTCTGACAACAGTCAATAGAATACATGTTCTTGCACAAGAACAGGAAGCTCAAGTACAAAGCCCAAGAGAAGGTATAAAAGCCCCCCACTCTCAACTCCATGTGTACAGCTGCACCAGAACCACAAACATGTGCTTCTGTTCATCAATAAATGGACCCTTTTTCCAATCAGCCTCCAGTCTCCATTTTGTCTCCAGTGCCTTTCTCCCGGATTGGACCTGGACCTGGATATTTCTTCCAACAATTCAGTTCTCCGGATGAGACCAGAGGGATCTCTGTTGTTATGAGAAATCTTTCCACATTGTCTAAACTGCTGTCTTGGTTGAATAAGTACTCAGACTGAGGAAAGGAGAGGCACTACTACATGTGTTCTTGAAACGCAGAGGTTTTTCAAAACTAAAAATCAGCCCAACTATTCCTCTTTCCCCAAGTAGACTTTACACATGTTCCTTTCTACCAGGGTTTCCCAACCTTGACAACTATAAGATGAACAGACCAACTCCGAGAATTCCCCAGCCAGCATGAGAATGACTGGGGAATTCTGGAAGTTGAAGTCCACATAACTTAAAATTGCTATGGTTGAGAAACCCTCCTTTATACCCTTGCAAGTAATGTCCTGGGAAAAAAAGTTTTGCAAGGCTGTCCACCAGGAGGGGAAAAAAAGATAGTGGTCATAATACATATGAAAATGACTTTTTGCATTGTTTTGGCTGCCATCTTGACTTTTTTGACCCCTTCCCTGTGAACTCTCCTGCAGCTTTGGAAGTAGTGTTGAACTTTTTATGAAAACCAGGAATTGGACAAAGGGCTCACTGGCCATCTAAATCGACTTTCTTCCTCCCAAGTGAACTTTAAGATTGCTATTTATGGGTAATAAAAATAAAAGGTTGCTGCAATGGTGGTAAAATGTAGCCCAAGGTGCCAAGAACTAAATTTAACACTATGACATACAACGTCACTGATGGAAAATTTGTGCCTGGAAATTATTCACCACCAATTAATGATCAGTCAGGCTGTAAGTAAATAAGCAGGCAAGTACTATATGCAAAGTTTGGGCAGTTTAGTCATCTCAGAACTTCAGCCACCCCACAATGATCCTAGTCCAGGAATGGGGAATTTTTGGAGGCCACAAGGGGATGTAATACCCCATTTATGGTCTGCAGAGCCTCCACAGAAGAGGCTTGAGGGACAAAATATATTCAAATTATCCAAAAGGACTAATTTTGCTCTTTTGAGAGTTTAAATGACTCTTAATCCACTAAACAAAACCCAAACCAACTTCAAAGTCTCTTGCTAACAAAGATTGCCCACTCTTTTCCTAAATTACTACTGTAACGCGCTCTACATGGGGCTACCCTCAAAGAGCATCCGGAGACTCCAACTGGTACAGAATGCAGCTGCGCGAGCTGTAGTGGGTGTACCGAGATACACCCACGTAACACCTATTCTTCGCCAGCTGCATTGGCTGCCAATTAGTCTCCGGTCGCAATTTAAGGTGTTGGTCGTTACCTTTAAAGCCCTACATGGCTCAGGGCCAGGTTACCTTCGGGACCGCATCCTACCACATACCTCCCTACGACCGGTTAGGTCCCATAGAGAGGGCCTCCTCCGGGTCCCATCGGCCAAACAATGTCGGTTGGCGGGGCCACGGGGGAGGGCCTTCTCTGTGGGAGCCCCGTCCCTCTGGAACCAACTCCCACCAGAGATCCGGACTATCCCCACCCTGCTGGCCTTCCGTAAAGCCATAAAAACTTGGCTCTTCCGGCAGGCGGGGTGAATAGGAAGATCAGATTCCCCCCTTGAATGTTGTTTTTATAATTGTTTTAACTATGCCTTTTAATTTTAAATTATGATAATTGTTTTTATTGTACGCTTCTTATTCTGTTGTACGCCGCCCTGAGTCCCACGGGATTGGGCGGCCTATAAGAACGTCTATTAAATTAAATTAAATTAAATGAAGGAAATGAATGACTCTGAAGGCATTATCAGTGCACTTCCTCTTCCCTCCCTCTCATTCTTGGCTGCTGATCCTCCTAGGCTCACCTTCTCTGTGTCATCTTTCTTGACCTGTTTGAGATTGGCCCGCAGATCCATAGAGACCTTGTGCTTGGAGCCAAGCAAGGCCTGCATCATGGCATCAGCTGAGAGACGCACCCGGCGAAGAGCAGGGCGCTTAAATTTGCCTCGCAGGTCAAAAATCTTCTGGTTCAAATCTTGGATCTGGAATCAGAATAGACAACGTGTTAACACCTTTGGAATTTAGTAGCAGCTGGGCACCAAATTCACTTCACAATTTCCCCCCAACTGGATGCTCTCCAGATATATAGATTAGGTCATTGTGACTGGGAATTCTAGTCTCAACACATTTGAAAGTTGGGGAAAGTCAGGTTGTATGAAGAAAACTTCAGTTAGGAGTGAAATGTTGTACTGTCCTTCCAGATTTCCTCAAACTTTCCCATGAACTGTCTTAAATAAAGAGCATTCTGAAACTGTAAATCAGTATTTCTAAATCTCAGTAATTTTAAGATGTGTGGACTCCGGCTTCCAGAATTCTCCAACCAGAAGACTAGAGAAAGTGAAAATCCACACATTTTAAAGTTGCCAAGTTTGTAGAACTCTGTCCCAGCAAGAGCATGAGGTCTTCTGGATCTCACAAGAAGAGTATTACATTCCTCTGTTCACAACAGAATACCTTATGAAACCAGACTTGAAATTTTGGGACTTGAAAATTTAGAACTACGCTGCCTTCGTTCTGACCTAAGTGTAGCTCACAAAATTATCTGTCACAATGTCCTACCTGTTAACGACTACTTCAGCTTCAACTGCAATAATACTCGAGCTCACAACAGATACAAACTTAATGTAAACCGCTCCAAACTTGATTGCAAAAAATTCGACTTCAACAACAGAGTGGTCAATGCCTGGAACACTTTACCTGACTCAGTAGTTTCTTCCCCAAACCCCAAAAACTTCAACCTCAGATTATCTACCATCGACCTCACCCCATAACTAAGAGGTCGGTAAGGGGCGTGCATAAGCACACAATCGTGCCTACCGTTCCTGTCCTAATGTACCCATATGTTCATACCTCTTTTACTCTTATTCATGCTTGTAATATTACATATATATTCAATCATGTTTTACTGTTTAAACTTTGCTTATAATCATATATGCTTGACAAATAAAACAAATACAAAGATACAAAAAATTATGTTTCAAACTCTCTACTCTCTAGCACTGATGATGTTATCCAATAGGGCAGAAGTCTTCAAACTTGGCAACTTTAAGATTTGTGGATTTCAACTCCCAGAATTCTCCAGCCAGCATAGCTGGCTGGAGAATTCTGGGAGTTGAAGTCCACAAGTCTTAAAGTTGCCAAGTTTGGGGACCCCTGCAATAGGGCAATGAAATGTTTCCAAGCAAACAACCAAGTTCAGAGAGTATCAAGAACTTTGAAGATGAGGGTGAAGGTTCGTTCTCTGAGCTTGTGGGTTGGTTTCCAAATGTTTCATTACCAGGCTAGGTAACATCTTCAGTGGAGTTGAAGGATTTGGGATCGTGGCGTATGACTGCCAGACGGTGTCTGTGGATCCTGGTTATTAACTGGCCTGACGTAGAATTAGTTGCAATGGTTACAGTTGATTTTGTAGACTACATTGTTTCATGTATCTTGTCTTTGGTTCTGGATAATTCCTGGTGGAGTGTGGCTGTGGGTTTTTGGGCTATTGCTATTCCTAGGGGTTGGAGGATTCTGGCTGTCAAATATTTAATCTCTACCATATCGACACCAAACACCACCAGTTCAATTGGAGCAACACAAAAATCATCAGCTACGCTACCACCTGCCACACTTGTGAGTTCATCGAAGCCTAGCACTCCACAAGCAATTTCATCAACAGACACATGGACCTACAACCAGCCTACAAACCCTTCAGAATCCAAACCAACCGCACAGCCACCCAGAGACACCACTGACCCCCAACCAACCCACGCAACTCCCACCCTGCAGTTAACCTCCCAACAACCCTGACCTGATGTAACCTCCCTGTGACAAGTCCCATCACATGACTCTCACTGGTGGCTCAGTGGCTAAAACACTGAGCTTATCGATCAGAAAGGTCGGCAGTTCAGCCGTTCGAATCCCTAGTATAGGTTTCCTGCTTGAGCAGGGGGTTGGACTAGATGACCTCCAAGGTTCCTTCCAACTCTGTTACTGCTAAAGATATTTACTCACACCTGACCCATCACAAGACCCTCACTTGACATACCCACACTTGAAGCCCTTATAAAAAGAGAAATACTGACATCCCCTAAACTCCGCTGAAGATGTTACCTAGCTTGGTAATAAAATGTTCAGAAACCAACCCACAAGCTCAGAGAACGAACCTTCACCCTCATCCTACACCCAAGCTACAGATATTTGCCACTTTGCAAACTCTGAAGATGTAGGTTTAATTATGTGTGAAAGAGCTAAAGCTTTTGTAGGTGCATTTGAAAATAGAAACCTATAGGTTGGTGATAATTGCAAGCAGGGTAAAAAATATTCTTAATTCTAGATTATATGAATAGATGGGTGCAAATGCAGTTAACAGAATTACAGAAAAAGCGATCTGATCCCCAAGAGCAATCTGATCCCCAAGAACAAATGAAAACGGTGATCTTAAAAGATCCAAGGAAAATTAGGAGATTAGTGAAAGAAACAAGGTAACAAGAACTTCTGAAGGTGGGGCAGGGTCTTACTAATATCAAGTGTGGAACTTGGGGAAAAATGGATGTGACAGAAAAGAAATGAGTGTAGAAATAGAAGGGCTGGCTCTGAAGAAACGTGGACTGAATGGAAAAGTGAATGAACAATATGAAAAAGTACACTGAGATGATTTGGTCACATACTTAGGAAATGAATGAGAATTAACCTGCAAAACAAAGAAGACTAAACGAGTGAGGAGAAAAAGGAGATTGGGAAATCCATGACTGAATCCATGATGGAACTGACCAGATCCTCAAAAATGGAGAGGTGAAAATTATGAACAGTCAAAATGTAAAGGAGCAGCTGGATTTGGCAGAAGAAGTAGAATGCTTTTCAAGGACTGAATGATATGGAGAGATATAGTGAATGTTGCTGAGGCAAACTAGGTTTATCTAGACTCCCTTTAATTCTTCTTATCTCGTGTCATTTGTTTCTTTCGCTTATTATGTCTTACTCCTTTTCTGCACTTTGCAAACCTAGTGCAATGGGCATATTGTAGTTGTCTTTAAAGGACACCCTTCTTCCCAAGAACATCAGAGTAGAACAGTGTTTCTCAACCTTGGCAGTTTGAAGATGTGTGGACTTCAACTCCCAGAATTCCACAGCCAGCGTTGCTGGCTGTGGAATTCTGGCAGTTGAAGTCCACACACCTTCAAACTGCCAAGGTTGAGAAACACTGGAGTAGAATATGTTCCACTTTTCCCGGTTTGATTTACCCAATGGCCCTAAGTGATTTTTTTTAAGCTGGGAGAAAAAGACAAGGCTGTGTTTTGCATTTCCCTTTTACTGTCAATAAAATGCCAAATTCCATTGGCTAAATCCTTCATCAGAAATACACTTAGCTCTTTTTCTATCTTATATGATCAGGATCCACAAGTGATACCCTGTAAAGACAATTGCGGCCCAGATCCCACCCAAGGCCTGTCACATAGTGAATATTGTCAGTTGTATGTATATGCAGGGTGATGCATCCCTATCCTAATATTATGGTACATTCCAATACAGGCAGAACACGTGATATGAGTTGTACGCATGTATGCATTCCTGATTCTCCATTATTCTTCTTCCTTTGACTCTGACCGGAGCGGTCACGAATTATTAGCAAGATGTGACTATATGATTTATTGTTTTTGTACCAAAATAAATATTTTCTATTAGACTTTTAATCTCAGCTTTATTTCAAAATGTCTGAATTCCAAGAAAAGATCCACTTCGCCTCTATGAGATTTATTCTCACCTTAACAAGGCCCATGCTCAGAAGCTCACCTCATTGATGCTCTTATTGACCCGGGCCTCCATGTCATAACGCTCCTCATCAATTTTGTCGATTTGCGTATGGAACTGCCGACATAGCTCCTATAGTAAATAAGGTATATAAGACAAATCAAACATCAGATTCAAGACTAATAAAGAGCAGGGTGTTCCTGAACAAGTGCAAAGTGCATTTTCAAGGCTATTGAGAGATTTTTTAACATATTAACAGAGTTGGAAGGGACCTTCTAGGTCATCTAGTCCAACCCCCTGCCCAAGCAGGAGACCCTACATCTGCCTCTACCTAGGATTGAACTCACAACCTCCTGATTGTGAGGCAAGAGTTCTACCTCTAGTACTGACATTTTTAGACATTAACCACTTAAATGAGAATGGTCCAACTGGAGAAAGAAAAAGACAACAATTTTGAAACAATCCACTATTTCCAGATATGCTGGAAATTTCTATTAATACCCATAATTATACATTTTTCTCAAAGCTAAGACATCTCTTAGAATAGTCTTCCCCAATCAGCTGCCCTTCCAGTTGTGTTGTCCCACAAACCACATGTCTATTTCATATATCTGGAGTGCAACTGTTTGAAGAAAGCTAATTGGGAACATAGGCTTACATGAGAATTTTAATTGGGTGGCTTCTTCTAAAGCAGTGGTTCCCAACCTTTTTGTGATCGAGTACCACTTGGAGGTCCCGTACAGTCGCCGCGTACCACCTGGTTCCAGAGAAACTAAATTCGATCAGATATCACTTTATTTCCATAATTGTACCGTTCCTTTTTTGGCCCCGCGCATCCAGCAACTGGATTCTCGGGCCGCTGGGACCAGGTGGGTGGAGTTTGGCAACAGTTGCAAATCGTTGCCAGATTATCTTGTGTTAGGCAGTAAACATTTTTGTGAAGTAAAAAATAACTAACTAAAAATCGTTCATGACCCCGAAAGTGTTCGCGTACCACCTGGAAGGCCCTCGCGTACCACTAGTGGTACACGTACCACAGGTTGGGAACCACTGTTCTAAAGTAATGTTGCCCCTCAAAGTAAATGGAATGTGGATCATGTTGTAAATGGGATGTCCAGCTCTTGCTTTAGAGCTGCTGGCGCAAAGCAAGTTGTACAGCAAATGCATAATGCTGTCCTCAAGGAGCTTATCACCTTCCTTAACAAAAGCCAACATCTAAGATAAGTTATCCTGAAGATCAAAGATAATAATAACAACAACAGAGTTGGAAGGGACCTTGGAGGTCTTCTAGTCCAACCCCCTGCCTAGGCAGGAAACCCTACACTACTTCAGACAAATGGTTATCCAACATCTTCCTAAAGACTTCCAGTGTTGGAGCATTCACAACTTCTACAGGCAAGCCGTTCCACTGATTAATTGTCCTAACTGTCAGGAAATTTCTCCTTAGTTCTAAGTTGCTTCTCTCCTTGTTTAGTTTCCACCCATTACTTCTTGTCCTACCCTCAGGTGCTTTGGAGCATAGTTTGACTCCCTCTTCTTTGTGGCAACCCCTGAGATATCGGAACACTGCTATCATGTCTCCCCTGGTCCTTCTTTTCATTAAACTAGACATACCCAGTTCCTGCAACCGTTCTTCATATGTTTTAGCCTCCAGTCCCCTAATCATCTTTGTTGCTCTTCTCTGCACTCTTTCTAGAGTCTCAACATCCTTTTTGCATCGTGGCGACCAAAACTGGATGCAGTATTCCAAGTGTGGCCTTACCAAGGCATTATAAAGTGGTATTAACACTTCGTGTGATCTTGATGCTATCCCTCTGTTAATGCAGCCTAGAACTGTGTTGGCTTTTTTGGCAGCTGCTGCACACTGCTGGCTCATATTTAAATGGTTGTCCACTAGGACTCCAAGATCCCTCTCACAGATACGCTTTAGAGTTTTCCTTTCATCTGGCATCTTTCTTTATCTTTCTTCAAACTAGAGACTTTTCATGGGAGGTTCGTATGAAACCAGACTTGAAATTTTAGGACTTGAAAAATTAGAACTACGCCGCCTTCGATCCGACCTAAGTGTAGCTCACAAAATTATCCGCCACAACGTCCTACCTGTTAACGACTAATTCAGCTTCAACCGCAATAATACACGATCTCACAACAGATACAAACTTAATGTAAACCACTCCAAACTTGATTGCAAAAAATTCGACTTCAACAACACAGTGGTCAATGCCTGGAACACTTTACCTGACTCAGTAGTTTCTTCCCCAAACCCCAAAAACTTCATCCTCAGATTATCTACCATCGACCTCACCCCATTCCTAAGAGGTTGGTAAAGGGCGTGCATAAGCGCACATTCGCGCCTACCATTCCTGTCCTAATGTACCCATATATTCATACCTCTTATACTCTTATTCATGCTTGTACTATTATATATATATATTTACAATCATAATTTTACTGTTTATACTTTGCTTTAATCATATATGCTTGACAAATAAAACAAAACAAACAAAACAAAACATCTGGAGAGCAACCGGTCAGAGAAGGCTGACTTCACTAAACCCAAGAAGCAGATCTTCTCCAATTTGGTCTGCTTCCTCCCTCCTCCATTCTCCCCACTTCTATGCTGACCTGCAGTTCCGTGAGGCTGAGTCCTACCACTTCTAAGGGGATGCAGCGGTCGGAGAGAAACCGCTCTTTGTCCTGGGAGCGTTCTTCTTCTTCCTTTTCCATTTCCCTCTTAGCCACTTGGAGCATCAGTGACTGGGTGAAAAGACAAGAGTTTGGGTCAATAAGCTGGGCTTATATCTTGCTTGCGTTCTTTCAACCTGATGGATATACCATGGCTTGAGCTAGCTTTTCCCTTCCAAGGGACTCTGCAGAAGTATGGATGGACCCCAAGAATGGTGGTCATACTAATCCAAAATTCTGGGAGTTGAATCACACATCTGGAGGGCATTCAGGTTGGGCAAGTCCATTTTGTCAAATGTCCCTTCCTACCAAGTATTTGCATCAAGTACGTGTGTGGGTGGTTGTGGTTGTGTGGGTGTTCTCTTCTCTTGGAATCTGATCTACCGTGCATCTTTTCCGCAAGGTTCTATACACTACACATAGTCCTCGACTTATAATTGAATCCCCAAACCTCTGTTGCTAAGCAAGCCAGTTGTTAAGTGAGTTTTGACCCATTTTATGACCTTTCTTGCCATAATTGTTAAGTGAATCACTGCAGTTGTTAAATTAGTAACATGGTTGTTAAGTGAATCTGGCTTCCCCATTGGCTTTGCTTGTCAGAAGGTCGCAACTGTCGAAGATACATGCCAGTTGCCAAGCATCCAAAATCTGATCATGTGACCACAGAGATGCTGCAAAAATGGTAAGAGTGAGCAAGAGTCACTTTATTCCAGTGGCTTTGTAACTTCAAATGATCATTAAACGAATGGTTGTAAATCAAGGACTACATGTACTACGTTTTGCCTTCCAATCTCCTAGAAACTTGCCAAATGTGCCCCCAAACCACCTTGTGCTCTTTTCTAAGTGTACCAATACCCAGAATCTCACTGTTTCCACATTACCTTGAGTTGCAATTTCCGAGAAGCTGATATCTTGCATTTTATCTGTGGTGGAACAAAAGAAGAGAGATTAAGAGGCATATTTCACACTCCGGAAGGATGGTGCTCAGAGGAACTTCCTAAATTTAGAGTGATAACTGCTTATCCTGTTCATAACATGGGGAGCAGTTTAATAGATAAGGAGAGAAACAGAATCAACTGATTTGGTTTAGGTCTGGTTAGCGCAGATGAAGTGACACATTTCCAAAGGAAGAACCGCAGTTGCTTAGAGGAAAGGAGAGTTGGGAGATAAAATATAATCTGCGTTGTCCAGTGGGTTTAATTTCTTTCTAAATGAATAATAGATGGGATCAATCTAAATCAAGTGTGTCCAACCTTGGAAACTTTAAGGCCTGTAGACTTCAACTTCCAGATTTCCCCAGCGTGACTGGGGAATTTTGGGAGTTGAAGTCTACAAGTCTTAAAGTTTCCAAGGTTGGACACCCCTGGTCTAGATTAACTGACACCTAGAGACAGTTGGAATTCATTGTTGGAATGTATTTCTATGCAATAATTACAGTACTATTCAGACAGTAAATGGCATTATTTACAAGTTTGGATCTATGGTACTGTATATACTCTATGCTCTTTTGTTCTGAGTAGAGTTTCCTGGTCCAGTTATATAGTTGAGCAGTAAAGCACATGGTGACTGTACTTTTTGTTTGCTCTGTGTGGTGCTTTATATAAACTGAATGTCTAATAGAGACCATTTTGAAAAGGTCACATAGCCCCCATGTGTTTGAAAGATTTGAACAGATTTTAAGGAACAGATTTTAAGGAGCAGAAACATCCTGAAATGAGAAGGAAATTTGAGATGCTAAGCACGAAGACTGGACACCCAATTTTGTGCTCCTGTAACAGAAAATGCACAAAGGTGAGTGTCAATCTGAGACAAAGCAGACCAATGTGTTCAACTTCTAAATCGCACTTTGAGCTTACACTGGGAGAGACATGCAAATTTATCCTGACTTCATCTTGGTGTATTGTTTTCATGCATGATGATAAATTTACATTGTTCTCCAAAAACACAGAGACACACAGACACAGACACAAACACAAGGTGTTCTATTGTTGCCATTTCTGCATTTTTTAGATTTTAGATTTAGATTTATTATTGGAAGGGACCTTGTAGGTCATCTAGTCCAACCCCCTGCTCAAGCAGGGTTCTCCCTTTGGGTTCCCCTTTGATTTTCTGAGCCCCTCATTCTTAATCTTGCGCTGGGTATTTCTGTAATTCTGTTTTTCGATTCAACTGGAAAGGTGACTGGCACTTACCTTGTCGTGCGGCTCAACGGCGTAGGCCCGGTAATTGGCAGATGATTTTCGGCGTAGGGGAGGCACCGTTGCAGGAGGAGGGGCAGGTTTGGGAGCCACTGGTGCCTTTTTTGTCTCCACAATGGTCTCCTGTGCTTCCTCCTCTATGTATTCCTCTTCTTCCTCTTCCTCGTACTACAGATTTAAATAATGTATTATTTCCAAAATGCTTCCTGCAGTCACATTTTAAGACATATGAAGGCCAGCTGCACTTGCTGCTCTGACCCCCAAATTCCAGATTTTGAGATAGGATATTTATGTAAGTGAGGGAAATGGTAGAAACCCGCTCCTGTTCATTTAAGTACTTCGTATTTTAATTGCTGACTTTCACTGTCCTACAGCTAGTCCTCAACTTATGACCACAATTGGGAACAGATTGCTAAGCAAGGGTGCTGTTAAATGAGTCAAACCTGATTCAGGGCTGGGTTCCACTTACCTTCCCTACTGGTTTGCATCGTGACGGAAGAGCTCCCGTCACGTCGTGCAAATGAGCCTCTGCGCATGCGCAGAAGCCTCTGTGCATGCGCAGAGCGTTCTTTGCCAGCCGCGGCAACTGGAGAACCAGTTTGAGGGTGTGGACAGCCGGCCATCGCTGCCGGTTCGGCAAGTGGGTGCAGATGTCCGCCACTGGTACGGGCAAACCGGTCCGAACCGGCAGCAACCCGTCACTGGCCTAATTTTATAACCTTTTTTGGACACAGTTGTTAAGTGAATTACTGCAGTTGTTAAATGAATCATGCAGTCGTTAAGCAAATCCAGCTTGACTTTGCTTGTTAGAAGCCAGCTGGGAAGGTTGCAAATGGCAATCACATGACCCCTGGACATTGCAACTGTCATAAATAGATAACAGTTGCCAAGTACTTTAATTTTTGATTAGCTGACCGTGGGGATGCTGCAACTGTTGTAAGTTTGAGGAGCAGTTGTCAGTCACTATTTTACTTACAAATACCATGTGGAAAAGAATGACAATTAAAAATGGAAAAGTCAGAAATGCTACTAACAATAATGCATAACTTTATTTTCTCAACCTCTGCATAGACTGATTTTTGCCACTAGATGGCGCTTGAGTGAGCGGAATTTGAATTTTGGATTCATTATGGAAGATTCAGGTAGTCCTCGACTTACGACCACAACCGATCACAAGATTTATGTTGTTCAGGGAGACATTTGTTAAGTGAGTTTTGCCCCATTTTACGACATTTCTAGCCACAGTTGCTAAGTGAATCACTGCAGTTGATAAGTTAGTAACTTGGTTGTTAAGGGAATCTGGCTTCCCCCTTGTCAGAAGGTTGCAAAAAGCGACCACATGACTCTGGGACACTGCAACAGTCATAAGTGTGAACCAGTGGTCAAGTATCAGAATTTTGATCACACCACCATGGGGATGCTGCAAAGATTGTAACTGTGAAAAACAGTCACAAGTCACTTTTTTCAGTGCCCTTGTAACTTTGAATGGTCACTAAATGAACTGTTGTTAGTTGATGACTACCTGCACTACAATATTTTTCTTGGTTTTCCAGATTCGTGATTCCTCAGAATGGCTTCTACATTTTTTGCTGTGATTTCATCAGGATGGGCATATTGATGGACGAAAGGGTGCTTTTGGATACAGTGTGAATTTCTCTTGGTGTCATGTCTCCGTAGGCCTAAAATGAGGCATACTAGAGCTACCTTGCCCCATTAATGCTTTCTGTATCAGTTGCTCTACTACAGCAATGTTTTTCAACCTTGGCCACTTTAAGCTGCGTGGACTTCAACTCCCAGAATTCCCCAGCCAGCCTTGGGGGAATTCTGGGAGTTGAAGTCCACGCAGCTTAAAGTGGTCAAGGTTGAGAAACACTGCTCATATATATATATGCTTATATATGTTCATATATTTGTTTATATCGGTTTATATGTTTGTTTGTTTGTTTTTAAAACAACTAATAAAGATTATTTTTTAAAAAAGAAAAACACTGCTCTATAGCAGTGCTTCTCCATCTCACCTATTTTTAGACCTATGGACTTCAACTCCCAGAATTCCCAGCCAGCATGGTCTACCGCTAATTGCGGCCACGCTAGTTAGGAAGGATGGTAATTGAAGATCAACATATCTGGGGTCGTCCAATGACAAGCCAAAAATTCAGATGGTGTCCCTTTATATATATATGTTGTCTGTAAAGGACATGAACTAAATTGCACAGGCCCAACCACCATTATGATTATTTTTAGGTATCTGTGGACATCCCTGAACCAGATATCAAATAGGAAAGGCAGGGTGGGGGAAATTCAAGAGTGTTTGAACAGAGATAATTTCTTTTAAGAAATGAAATGTTTAAATATGTTAACAGAAAAGTCTGTACAAATTGCCATTTGTGAAGATGGTTCATTTGTTTTTTTTTTCATGAAGGAACAGGCACTATTTATAGATTTTAATCTGAAGTGACGCTGGTGACATTTTGCAAAGCTTATCTTAAACTATTTTTTAAGGAGCTAATATCTGGTTAGACCAGGCAAAGAAGCTTTTGTCAAGTTTATCCTGAGTGACGAAAGACAAGTGCCTCGTGGGAAGATTAAAAAACCTGATGTAGGGCGCATTTATTTATGTATTTAGATTTTTTTTATCTTTTATTACTTTATAGGTAATTCCAAAAAAATAACTCTTCCTTCTCCTTTTTTTCACTACCAGAACAACCCAGTGAGTTGGGCTGAGAGAAAGTGACTGGCCAAAAGTCACCTTGGGACTAGAATTCACAGTCTCCTGGTGATTGGCCCAAAGTCACCCAGCTGGCTTTCAGACTTAAGGCGGGACTAGAATTCACAGTCTCCTGGTGATTGGCCCAAAGTCACCCAGCTGGCTTTCAGACTTAAGGCGGGACTAGAATTCACAGTCTCCTGGTGATTGGCCCAAAGTCACCCAGCTGGCTTTCAGACTTAAGGCGGGACTAGAATTCACAGTCTCCTGGTGATTGGCCCAAAGTCACCCAGCTGGCTTTCAGACTTAAGGCGGGACTAGAATTCGCAGTCTCGTGGTGATTGGCCCATAGTCACCCAGCTGGCTTTCAGACTTAAGGCGGGACTAGAATTCGCAGTCTCCTGGTGATTGGCCCAAAGTCATCCAGCTGGCTTTCAGACTTAAGGCGGGACTAGAATTCACAGTCTCCTGGTGATTGGCCCAAAGTCACCCAGCTGGCTTTCATGCTTAAGGTGGGACTAGAATTCACAGTCTCCTGGCTCCTAACCTAATGTAAATAACAATAACAGATTTAGAAAGGACCCTTGGAGGTCTTCTAATCCAAACTTCTGCTCAGATAGGAAACCTTCTACCATTTCAGACAAATGGTTGTCCAACATCTTCTTAAGTGTTGGAGCACCCAACACTTCTAGAGGCAAGTTGTTCCACTGATTAATTGTTCTAAATGTCAGGAAATTTCTCCTTAGTTCTAGGTTGCTTCTCACCTTAATTAGTTTCCATCCATTGCTTCTTAACCACTAGACCAAACTGGCTTTACACATTACTTTTCAGAAAGCATATAAGTATGAAGGTGTAGGTATTTACTTGCCTGCAATGAGTGAACAACTCCAGTACAGTAACATTTCCCTGGATAATTTACCTTCTACTCAACTCATATGAAGTGAACACCTTGACAATTTCTCCCAATTTATTAAAGGCTCTTGAGAGAAGAGAGAAAGGTGCCTGTATAAAATAAAGAACACTGTTCTTTATCAGCTCTGGTGAAATTGCTTCATTTGTACTTACGGTGATCTCTTCCCTGTGAAAAAATGGAAAGATACAAATCAGACGGAATAATTCTCTCTTTTTTTTTTGGCCTGATTGCTCCCCCATCCCCCAGGGCCCTAAGCTGCTTCCTAGCTTTCCCCCTGCTGTCAGCATTTTAGTAAGATTATTTTTAATCTAAGGAGTGAGTCTTGTCTGCCAGTTCAAAGAACAGCACTCTCCTCCTGGAGATCTTGAACCCATGTCTTGCTCAGTAAACTTTGCCAGGATGCACCCCGTACCCCCTTCCCTCTAGTACATAATGTACGATAACTCCCACTAACACGCCTTTTAAAAGACAAAACTACTCACTCTTCTGCCATCTTGTGGGTCCACTGGAATGAGAGAAGGGGAGAGAACAAGAAAAATACATTATTCATAATTCTGTCTCTATCATCTCTATTTCTCCCCATCATCTTGAAAACATAAGCATATATGTGCACACTGTAATATATAATAATATGCAAATACAATCTATCCGATGAGGAACTAGTTTGGTGTAGTGGTTAAAACATCAGGCTAGAAACTGGGAGACCAGGAGTTCTTGCTCTGTCTTTGGTACAATGCCAGTTGGATGATCTTGGGCCAGTTACTTTGTCTCAACCCTAAGAAAGAGGCAATGGCAAAACTTCTGAAAAACAATTGTGGAGGAAACAGCAGAGATTTTTTTCGGGCAGTTTCCAAGAGTCAGACATGATTAAAAAGAAGAAAAAAACATCTATCATTTGTCTGTCTCTATCTTTTATCTCTTTTCTCTTTCTTTCTTTCTTTCTTTCTTTCTTTCTTTCTTTCTTTCTTTCTTTCTTTCTTTCTTTCTTTCTTTCTTTCTTTCTTTCTTTCCTTCCTTCCTTCCTTCCTTCCTTCCTTTTTCTTTCTTTTCTTCCTTCCTTCTCTTCCTTCCTTCCTTCCTTCTCTTCCTTCCTTCCTTCCTTCCTTCCTTTCTTTCTTCCTTCCTTCCCTTTCTTTCTTTCTTCCCTTTCTTTCTTTTCTTTCTTTTTCTTTCTTTCTTACTTTCTTTCTTTCCATCCTTCCTTCCTTCCTTCCTTCCTTCCTTCCTTCCTTCCTTCTTTTTCTTCCTTCCTTCCTTCCTTCCTTCCTTCCTTCCTTCCTTCCTTCCTTCCTTCCTTCCTTCCTTCCTTCCTTCCTTCCTTCCTTTTGTTCTTTGTTTCTTTTTCTTTCTTTCTTTCTTTCTTTCTTTCTTTCTTTCTTTCTTTCTTTCTTTCTTTCTTTCTTTCTTTCTTTCTCTTTCTTTCTCTTTCTTTCTTTCTCCCTCCCTCCCTCCCTCCCTCCCTCCCTCCTTCTTTCCTTTCCTTTCCTTTCCTTTCCTTTCCTTTCCTTTCCTTTCCTTTCCTTTCTTTTCATTTCATTTCCTTTCCTTTCCTTTTTCCTTTCTTCTCTCTCTCATCTGTCTATAGGTAGTCCTTGACTTACAACAGTTCATTTAGTGACCATTTGAAGTTTCAACAGCACTGAAAAAAATGACATGGCTGTTTTTCATGCGTATGACCATTGCAGCATCCCAATGGTCAGGTGACTCAGCTGCTTGGCAACTGGCTCATATTCATGACAGCCGCAGTGTCCGTGGGGTCATGTGATCTCCTTTTGCAACCTTCTGACAAGCAAAGTCAATGGGAAAGCCAGATTCGCTTAATAGCTGTATTACTAACTTAGCAATTGCAGTGATTCACTCAACAACTGTGCAAGAAAACTCATAAAATGGGACAAAGCTCACTTGACAAATGTCTTACTTAGCAACAGAAATTTTGGGCCCTATTGTGGTTGTAGGTTGAGGACTACCTACACTTTTCCGTTAGAGACAAAAAGCTTCTTTCTAATAATAGCATCTTACAAAGCACCAATAGCGCCAGTCATGCTTACCCTTCGTGACTCCCCTGGGATGTCCAGGCAACCTCAGAAATGTTTGCCCTTTGTGGGTGGGTGCACCTGTCTGTGTGACTGTGTAGCAGAGAAGAAAGCAGCATTTAAAACAAGTTGTGGCAGGTTTTAAGGCCGGCCTAAAAGCCCTATCCTTCTGATGTCATTTCAGGCTATTAGGATCATAATCCCGAATGTCACACCTGTAACTGCCAATTGGGAGACAGGGTTGGGAAGGCAATCCACTTTTGACATTTTGCACTCCTTCCGCAGGTCTGTGGTATGTGAAATACAGATTTATTTGAAGTAATTTATCTTGCTGTTTTACCTCCCCTTCCTCCCTAATCCTCCAAAAGACTGGTAGAGCGACTTACATAAGAACAGGTGGGAATGTTATCCTTTAAGTCTTTTGTTATCACTCTTCAAAGCAAGCTTCTTTAATGTATTTTGGTGTGTGTATGCATACACACACATATGTGTGTATGCAGACATGGGCACCCTGGTTGCATTGCTATGCTCACCCAGAAGTAAACAAACCAAATTTTAGCTTACAGTGATATGTGAATTCAGCCACGAAATAATCTTACATCAGCAGGAATCTCTTCACCTGTCTACCTCAGAGGGTTGTTTTGCATAGGTTGGAGTGATGATTTTATGTGATTATATATGAATAAATAAATGTTTACATTGAAATGGCCCCTGGCCAAATTAAATAATTGTATATACCATAAACACACTACAAAAATTAAACAAATTCACCACCATTGGACCGTATTTCCTGCATGTCTGCTAAAAATGTTTTAAGGCGGGGTCTCCAAACTTGGCAACTTTAAGACTTGTGGACTTCAACTCCCAGAATCCCCCAGTCAGCCAGCTAATTTTTTAGCGTGTTTATGGTTATGTACAACTCTTTAAATACTGAACAGCTCAGACATTGCCAGATCAAGTCATAATGTGGTGTATGAGCCTGTAAGAAGAAACAAATGCATACTAAATAATCAATAGCAATATTTTTGTGAGAGATTACCAGAGGCCTCTTCAATTTAAACTTTTATTTATTCGTGTATAATCCCATAAAATCATCCCTTCAACCTATGCAAAACAATTCTGTGAGGTACGCTGGTGGAGAGATTCCTGCTGATGTAAGATTATCTTGTGGCTGAATTCACATATCACCTTAAGCTAAAATTTGGTTTGTTTACTCCTGGGTGAGCATGGCTGGCTGGCTGGGGAATTCTGGGAGCTGAATTCCACAAGTCTTAAAGTTGACACGTTTGGAAACCACTGTTTTAAGAGGAAATTTATTGTGCGGTGAGAATTGATTTATGCCGGCATAATTTATTATGGCCTGGAATTTTAAAAGAACATTGGATCACCGCACATCATCACACAAAAGAGCAAGAGCAAAGTTTCTCTGGCTGTAATCAAGAAATTATAACTTTCTTGAAAACCCCTTGTTGCTGTTTTCTAAGTTCAGATATCGCTTCTCACCAGGGCCCACCAGCAGCCAAGCATTGGCCTCTCTGGAAACACGCATTTGCCCAGACTTTGTACAAGAGACATCCTGTTATCACTTGAGTAATTTGGGCTGCTAAATTTGTGCCTTCTTATCTATCGCTTCAAAAATGGGGCCAGGCTGTTCCACAGGGAAGAGGCAGTGAGCTTTGCAGGCAAAGCACGTGCTCCAAAACCAACAGCAGATGGAAGGCTGCTTGTTCGCTCAACTTGATATGGCATGTGTGCGTGCGTGCTGCAGCCGCACAACCATTTCTACAGAAAGCTGGATTGAGGCTAAATTCCCAACTCTGGTTATTTTAAAGCAAGTCTTTTAAAATAAGATGGGTTTTTTTTCTCTTTCTCTCTCAAAGATGATAGTTGGAAGCTGGGCAGAGGGAAGAGGTATGGGCAGAAATCCAGCGGGAAAACAAAAATACAACAGCTACGTGTTCAGCCCTCCCCTTTCTTGGGAGGCCTTTATTCTTAGCGTGAGGTGTGAAACGAATCCTTCAGCACTCTTGCAGAGACATCTGCTGTGAGACTCAGAAATAAAGCTGCCCAGTGCTGCTAAGCTCTCTCAAAGCTTTGTTATATCTCTCTTATTCTTTGGCTGATGAAAAGAACAGCACTGCCAATGCTTGTTTGGGCTGAGTCAGTTTGATTCAATGGTTTAGATCAGGAGTGGGGGAACCAGAGTCCTAGTCCTATTTTAGGTATGGAAACCAGCTGGCCAGTTACTCTCTCTCAGCCCTAGAAAGAAGGCAACGGCAAGACACCTCTCTTGCCAAGAAAATGCATGGACTTGTCAGTGTGCAGGAAGTCCTCAATTTACAAGAGTTTATTTAGTGACCATTCGAAGCTACAACGGTGCTGAAAAAACTGACTTTTTCCGCTTTCCACATTTATTGACTGACCATTTCAGCATCCCCACAGTCACATGATCAAAATTCGGAGGCTTGGCAATCAAATTTCATATTTATGACGGTTGCAATGTGCCGGGATCACGTGATCCCCTTTTGCGACCTTCTGACAAGCAAAATCAACAGGGGAGCCAGATTTATTTAACAATCGAGTTGCTAACTGAACAGCAGCAATGATTCACTTAACAACTGTGGCCAGAAAAAATCGTAAAATGGGGCAACACTTAACAAGTGTCTCACTCAGCAACATACATGTGGGGCTCAATTATGGCCGTAAGCTGAGGACTACCTGTACTTGCCAGGATCAAGACTTACTCAAAACAAAAACAGGTCTATTTAATTTCAGCCAGTGGGAACAAGGCTAGATCGGAGATTGCTTTGAGACCGAGGTTTGCTGGTCCCCTCCTTCCAAGGAACTGGTTCCCAGTGAGCCTTGCCCTGCAACCCCTTGCGCTGGGGTTATGCCAGATTGCTCTGGTCTTGGCATCTGTCAGAAAAATACCTAATTCCAATACCCTGGTGGGGATCAGGAAACCCTCCTTCTGTATACTCCAAGAGAGCCTTTTTTGTCGCCAGACTGATCAAAAATGATGCCCCTTTCCCATAGTAATATTCCTTATTGGCTTGAAGGGGTCTCAGTGTGGCTGGTTAATAAGGGAACAAGGTAATACCCATCGATATAGAAGGCAGGAGGAACAAAGAAGCAGTGATTAAAGGACAGCAGCAACAAAAATGTCCCCACAGCCTTTAAAACCCAGGATTAAGAGTTGAGGAAATTAAATTCTCATTCTACACTAATAGGGTTAACCCTGTTAAGAGTGGGGAGGGCATTAGGAACCCATGTATTGCATCGATTTTGAATATTCTGTCCACATACGGACAGCAAGGTGGTGGTGGGGGAAGCCCCTCTTGCATGCTTTATATGAAGGCTGCTCTGATCTTCCCATAGATCAAGAAAGGGCAAAGCATAAGGATGTAAAAACTACCTTACTACTTGTTTGCTCATTATCTATTTTCCAACCAAGGACAGGGATAAATTATGTACCTGAAAAGTCCCCCCTCCACTTCCCCCAAAGTAACAGAACTGTCCCTCTGATTTACCTGGATAACGGGCAGCCGGGAAGGGATCAGTTTCCTGGTGATGTGTGGATACCAAAGTGGCTGGTGGCTTTTTATAAAGGGAGCTGTCGAGCATCAGCTAAGCCTTTTTAGGGAAGAAGGAGAGAGGAATGCATTCCTCTGATAAGAATGGCCCTGATATGCCTAAGAGAAGGATGGAAAAGTGGGCGGTGGGGAGGGGGGGAACCGGCTTAGGTTGACAGAGCCCCAATAGAAAGGCTGGTGTTGGTTAACTGCTGTCCCTTTAATTCCAACTCTTTCCTGCATCCCATCTAAAGCAAGGGGATCCCTGCAGTTCATTTGATGATCAAAGTTACAACGGCACTGGAAAATGAGATTTATGACCGGTTTTCACCCTTACGACCGACCGTTGCATCATCCCTTTGGTCACGTGATCAGAATTTGGATGCTTTGCAATTGGTTCATATTTATGACGTTCGCAGTGCCCTGGGGTCACCTTTTCTGACCTTCTGCCAAGCAAAGTCAATGGGAAAGGCAGATTCACTGAGCAACCGTGTTACTATCTTAACAACGGTAGTGATTTCCTTAACAACGGTGGCAAGAAAAGTGGTAAAATGGGGTAAAACTCACTGGACAAATGTTTCACTTAGCAACCCCAATTTGGGGCTCAATTGTGGTCATCTGTCAAGCGTTACCTGTACATTCAAACTCTTGTTCTAAGTTCGCCCATGACTTGCAGAAACAATTGGGTGGAGTAAGATTAAGTCCAAAACATGATCTTATAAAACCTGTTTATGAAAACGCTCTACACTTGGGATGGCCAGGCACACTTGTACAATCATAGTCCCAAAGCTGCTTTTTCAAGAGGCAACTGGACTTTCTTGTTTTTCTTTGAAGATGTTTCGCTTCTCATCCAAGAAGCTTCTTCAGCTCTGTAGTCTCTGTGTTACTCATGGCCACTGTGTGCCAAAGACACGGGTGTCCTGGCTAAGGTGACCAGACGTCACGCTTTTGGTGGGACAGACCCGCTTTTTAGCAATTTGTCCCGTGTCCCGCGGGGTTTCAAAAAAGTCCCGCTTTTTAATTTGAATTTGCTAGTTCGTTTCTTTTGTATTTCTTCTCTTCAATGAGATATATCCCATCATTTCTAGGGCTTCTGCAAATCTCTATTCAGGGATTCCCACCTTTTAACCATGAAATAAACAAAGGAGATCTGTTCTTTTGGGTAATGCAAAATGCCACGAGTTCCTGCTGGTTCGGCTTGGCCAGTCGTTCGGCGTAGAGCCGATGGAACTGGCGGCGGTCGCGGCGCGGGGCTTCTCCCGCCCGCTTCCCCCTCTCGGCTGGACGCCGCCATTCGGGTTATTTTGTCCTCTGCGCATGCACAGAGGACAAAATAACCCGAATGGCGGCGTCCAGCTGGGCGGGAAGCGGGCGGGAGAAGCTCCGCGCCGCGACCGCCGCCAGTTCCATCGGCTCTACGCCGACGAACAGGTAAGCCTGCGCCAGTAGGAACCCACCCCTGGCTGCGATGAAGGGGGGTGTTTGGGGGGGGTGCACAAAGCTGCAGGATAAGAGAGACGGACCCCCCTGTCTTGCTCCCCTAGAAACCCCCCCCCCATCAATGGGTCCCACTTTTAAAAAAAATCTGGTCACCTTAGCTCTTGGCACTTTAGTTACAAGAGGTTCATATAAGTGTGGTGACCAACTCTGTCAGCATAGATCAGGGGTCCCCAAACACAGCTATGCTGGCTGGAGAATTCTGGGAGTTGAAGTCCACAAGTCTTAAAGTTGCTAAGTTTGAAGACCTCTGGCATAGATCAACCATTCTCAGGTTGTCCTCTGAATATGCCGATTAAAACTTTCTGAACTTCCAGCCAGCGTGTCCAGTAAGATTCCCACTTATCTGGGAATTTTAGGAGTTGTAGTCAGGGATGTCTGCAGGAGAGCATCAACCGACTCAAGATGCTGGCCACAAACATGCAATTTAAGTCCTGCCTGGTTAAGATAAGAAGATAAATTGTAGAGGTGACGAATCTTTTCTCCTTCGGAATCCAATCTCTGATAAAATAAACTCGAGTATAAGTTCTAAGAATAATAAAATATTTATTTCGGTACAAAAGAAATATAAAAACACTAAATCTTAATAATCACATCTTGACAGTTTAAATATGCGTCCTTCTCAATGAAGGACTAACAGAAGAATAATGGAGGAATAGAAAGGAATTTCACATCCAATCTCTGATAAAATAAACTCGAGTATAAGTTCACAGCGCAGATCACACCTCACGTGACTGCTTTACTTTGTTAAGAACCTCTGGGTCATAAAGTCTGATATATGAATACCTATGAGTACAGCTGACAATCAGAAAATCACCCGTGACATGCCTCTTTGATTGTGGCTGCCATCTTGGATTTTTTTTTGTCTCCCTCTTGTTGATACCCTGGCTATAACCTTAACTCTTCTGGAGCATTTAAGCCCAGGGAAAGACCAGAATTTCACCTTACCTGAATAAAAGCTATGAGTAATCCTTCACTTAAAAAACTTCATTTAGTGACCGTTTGAAGTTAAAATGGCACTGACAAAAGTGACTTATGACCATTTTTTACATTTGCAGCATCCCCATGGTCATGTGATCAAAATTCAGATGCTTGGCAACTGACTTGTATTTATGACAGTTGCTGTGCCTTGGGGTCATGTGATCACCTTTTGCAACCCTTCTGACAAGCAAATTCAGTGGGGGAAAACTAGATTCACTTAAGAACGGTGTGACTAACTTAACAGCTGCAGTGGTGATCAATTGTAGTCGTAAGTCGAGGACTACCTGTACAATGCTGGAATTAAGGCTGCTGACTTTCAGAGTGCCTGAAAATGAGGTTGAGTAGATTCATAGTCTGGTTTAGCAGCTGCTGCTCTGCAGCGTCTGATCCTGCTACCTTGGGAACTGGCACTGCATTTGCCTGCTTCAAATAGTAACACGCTACGAATGGAAAAAGACAGCATTCAATTCCTAGAGTTGATGTTTTGGGGTTTTTTTTTGTCTAGAACGGATCTACAATTGGATAGACTAACGTTCCAATCTCCCCAAAGCTTTCTAAGCCAAATTAACTGCCAGTCCAAATGATCTGTTGGGATTATTGAGAAGGAAAAACTTCAGAGGCTACACAGCTTGTTCTGAGCCACTTGGGTGGAAGAGCAAGACAAAGATGTAATTAACAGCAGGGCAGGGAAAGTGATTCTCGCTCACAGTTTGCTTCTGCATCATCACAACACAGCTCTTAATATTCATTTATTCGGAGGTGCAGTTTTTAAAGACTGCAATCAGTCCAGAATATTCTTGATATTTTACCTAGTAAGCAAGATACCAACAAAGATTTAGATTTATTATTAGAGTTGGAAGGGACCTTGTAGGTCATCTAGTCCAACCCCCTGCTCAAGCAGGAGTTCCTACATCATTTGAGACAGATGGCAGTCCAATCTCCCCTTGAAGGTCACAAGTGTTGGGGCTCTCACAACCTCCGCTGGCAAGCTGTTCCACTGGTTGATCGCTCTCACCATCAGAAAGTTTCTCCTCACTTCCAGGTTGAATCTCTCCTTGATCAGCTTCCATCCGTTATTTCTTGTTTGGCTTTCTGGTGCCATAGAGAACAGCCTGACCCGCTCCTCTCTGTGGCATCCCCTCAAGTATTGGAACACTGCTATCATGTCACCCCTGGTCCTTCTCTTCGCCAGACTGGCCAAGCTCAGTTCCTGCATCTTTGTATGTTTTATTTTCCAGACCAGCAGTTCAGAAAGGTCCCTGATTTCAAGGAATCCTGTCCTATTCTCATCAGCCTGCCAGATTCTAGAGAAGGTTAAAGTATTAGGTTAAACAATGTTCTACTGAGGCTGAGGAGCCTCATTGTCCCTCTCCGTGAAATGGACATGCAACCAACAGCTTTAACCTGCAAAGGGGTAGAGGGATTAGAGGTAGCAGGCAAGCCATCTGTCAGCCCTAGAGGCCATCTTTTCTTTTGGATCTTCAGGGCTGCCACATTTAGTGCTGTGGGAAACTGGGAGGGGGGTTTGCATGGAGTTGGTAGAAGTATCTAGCCATAACAACATTCTTATCTCTGAGAGTAAAGGACATTCAGCCTGCACCTGGAGTGCCGTGACTGGGAGGCATCTCCAGTTGGGACGGTGGATTGATTGGACCATGTGATGGACATATGGGTGCAGCGGAAGGGACTTTGACTTTCTTTGGATGGGGAAAACCCGGGAGCTTTCAGATTCGGGTTTTCCCAGATGTGCCAATATGACATCTCTAATAAAATGGATCTTTGAGGAACTGCCTGCCTCAGAGTCTTCTTTGGTTGGGGGTGTTAATTGGAACCCTGACACCATCTTTATGATACATTTTCATTGTTGTATTCCACCGCTGATTTTCCTGTGGAGGAAGCCAGAGACAACTGTGCATTTGAAATGACTGCCTATTTAGGGAACATATCCAGGGAAGAATCCAGCAGACTTGATAACACATGAAGAGGGAGATATTTCCCCCCCCCCCCCCTGCATTATAGGGGAACAAGTAGGGGTGAAATTCAGCAGGCTCTGGAGAACTGGCAGAGGAAATTTTGAGTAGTTTGAAGAACTGGCAAATACCACCTCTGGCTGGCCCCAGAGTGGGGTGGGAATGGAGATTTTGCAGTATCCTTCCCCTGCCACGCCCAACAAGCCACACCACACTACATCATGCCTGGAGCAGTGGTGGGTTCCTACCAGTGCGGTCCGGTGCGTAGCTCCGGTAGGGAGTGGCCGATTGCGCAATTTGTGCGTGACCGCTCCGGTGCCGTCTTCACCAGTCTGTCGCGCACATCGCCATCTTTTTAAAAGAATTTTTGGGCTTTTTTGCTTCTGCGCATGCACGGAAGCAAAATCTTGCCAAAATCGCGCGCATGCGCGTGTCCCTTGAGAGATTTTGGCGAGATTTTGCTTCCGCGCATGTGCAGAAGCAAAATCGCACAAGGGGGCATGCGCGTGTAGCGAGCGCACATGTGCATGAAATGTGGAGATGCACGCGCAGCGCACTGGTATCGGTAAGTGAGCAACCCGCCCTTGGTCTGGAGTACAGGATTAAGTTGTTGATATCCCATCTTAAGTGAAGATATCCCATTGATGTTGAGATACTAAAAGACCAATCTACCATGTCTAGGGGCAGGAAGCAAGTTATACTGTATATAAGTGCATATAAAATTCTTCCTTGCATCCAACAGATAAGATCATTATTTCTCAACCTTGTGAACTTTCAGATGTGTGAGCTTCAACTTCCAGGAGGAGAATTCTGGGAGTTGAAGTTCACGCATCTGAAAGTTCACAAGGTTGAGAAACATTAGATAAGGATTGTCTCAGAAGCATGCATTCTCCTCCTTTCTTGATTTGACAACTGAGACAGCAAACAGTGATTTTCAGCAAGAACCTATTTTATTAAAGGACCATTAAAAAGTTAGTGTATAAGAAAACGGTAGCCTCAGGGACCAGGGACTTCCATCTCTGGTGGAATTATCTCATGGGAGTTATCTCCAGCCTCCTGGTCTCCAAGTTGAAACAACGAAAAAGGTTTTTTGTCTGTTTCTTCGACTGGCACAAATCCCGCGTCTCTTGCCAGACGAGTCACTCGGGAGGAGAACTCGGAGACTTGTTCTTTGCGGAGGTCAGGCAAGAAGCTACAAGAACAACACACAAATCGACAAGGAAAGGCTGTGAGACGTTCGTGCCTTGGTAACCATTCAGTTGCCTAGCTTATACATCAAGATGCTCTAATTAAGGGAAAAAATATCTTTCCATTTTTTCCCTCGGTCATTTGTTTTAATACATTGTTTGCTTAATGAGCAAACAATGTATTCACTCAGCAGAGAAACCGGACCCTTATTGCATTAGTTTGTAATGTAATAAGACCAATTTCAAAAGATGTAAGATTTACAATGGAGGAAATTGTAACCCAGGACGCTGGAACAAAATCTACTTCACACACAAACAAAATTTACAGTCCAAAGGCAGAAACAACAGCTAAAAACCATATAAGCAGCCATGAGAGTTAGGAGGAAATTGTCTTTAGCTCTTAGTCACACAACCAGTTTTGCCGTACTCTTTTCTTGTCCTGGAGCTGGGAAGAACTCCTACTGCCCTCAATTTTGCTGGCCTCCTACCACTGATGCTCATCCAGAAAAGGACTTTTGTTGTGCTGCTACTGTATATGTACAGGTGCAACCTACAATGTTGTAAGGGCAGTGATGGCTGGCTTATTGTGGTTAAATCTGAATGTCATCAACTGTGATAAAGGACATTAACAGTCACTCCTCCATAGTTTATGTCCTGAGATGGTCCTTGCCCACTCCACGAACTCCTCATCCAATCAACTTCTTTCCTGCTTCCCCCTTCCCAAATTGTCAGTCTATCAATCATTAGAGGGGAGCAAGGGGTTCACTCCTCTTGAGCACCTCCTAGTGGTTGCTTGAAATGTGTGGACTGGATGTAGCTGCTGTAGAAGCGTTTTTAGAGTCTTTAGAGCCTGGGGGGAATTTCTTAGCTATTAGATATTTATTTATTTTTTATTTATTTATTTATTTATTTATTTATTTATTTATTTATTTATTTATTTATTTATTTATTTATTTATTTATTTATTTATTTATTTATTTATTTATAATTTTTTTATTTTTTTATTTTTTATTTTTTTTTATTTTTTATTTATTTATTTTTTATTTATTTATTTATTTATTTATTTATTTATTTATTTATTTATTTATTTATTTATTTATTTATTTATTTATTTATTTATTTATTTATTTATTTATTTATTTATTTATTTATTAGTTCTTATATGCCGCCCTACTCCCAGAGGCGGCGTACAGCATATACAAGGGCAGCGTACAGCATATACAAGAACAGCAATAGTATAATTAAAAATATGGTCATTAAAAATAATTTTTAAAAATAGGAAAAGAAACCAACAAACACCATTGATACCAAGGGGGAGATTGAGATGTTCAATGATCTCTCACCCTGCCTGCAGGAAGAGCCATGTCTTAATGGCTTTCCGGAAGGCCAGTAAGATGGGAATGATTCGGATCTCTCGGGGAAGTTGGTTCCAGAGAGCCAGAGCCCCCACAGAGAAGGCTCTCCCCCTTGGTCCCGCCAGCCGACATTGTTTGGTTGAAGGGACCTGGAGGAGACCGACTCTGTGGGACCTAACTGGTCGTAGGGATGTATGAGGTAGGATGCAATCCCGGAGGTAACCTGGTCCTAAGCCATGTAGGGCTTTAAATATATGTCTCAGAGGTGGGTTCCTGCTGGTTCAGACTGGTTCTATAGAACCGGTAGTGGGAATTTCCCCCCGCTCTCCGAACCGGCAGTGATGGCTGGCTGGACACGCCCCCGAACCAGCTCTCTCGGTGGCACCATAGGCAGCACCATCTTGTTTTTTGTTTCTGCGCACGTGCAGAAGCTGTTTTTTTCTTCTGTGCATGTGCAGAAGCTGGGTTTTTAATATTGCGCATGCGCACACGGAAAGCAGCGCATAAGGAAACGAACCGGCAGCAAGGTAAGCCAGAACCCATCCCTGATATGTCTATGGAGATTCTCAGTGATCCAGGTCATAGTTGTCCCAAAGGTGCTTTTTCAGGAGGCAACTGGACTTTCTTGTTTTTCTTTGAAGACATTTCACTTCTCATCCAAGAAGCTTCTTCAGCTCTGACTGGATGGTGGGGAATGGAAGGATTTATACAATTTTATACAAACAGAGCAAAGTGGTATGTGCAGTACAATGCAGTGAGCCATGTGCAGATCTGTACATTGGGGAAACAAAACAACCATTTCATAAACAGATGGCACAACTTAGGAGAAAAAAACCCATCAAGACAAGATTCAGCAGTCCATCTGCACTTAAAAGACAAAAACCACTCTTCTGAAGACAAATGTAGCAAAGCCTACATTTTGGACTTTGAGAGGCCATCTATGTCAAAATTCAACAGTCCTCTCTCAACAGAGGGGGGAGGGATATGACATCATCTATCTCCAGTCTACAATACAGTCCCTTCAACAGTTCCAAGAAGGATCCACACCTTTTTGCACCACTCAGGTGACCCTGAGGACACAGATAAACCTCCAAGTAGCCTCAAGGACTCTCTAAAAGAATACAAATGACCAGCTGTCTGCAAAGAGAATAAATCCTTCCATTCCCCATCATCCAGTCAGAGCTGAAGAAGCTTCTTGGATGAGAAGCGAAATGTCTTCAAAGAAAAACCGGAAAATCCAGTTGCCTCTTGGAAAAAAGCACCTTTGGACAACTACTGGATACTCTCTAGTACATCCAACACAAAAGCACCTCAGACCACCCACTATATTGTATCAATAATGGGGATGTTGAAAAGGTCTTCAACAGCAGGACTTATACGTGTGCAGTGTCCACCTGTTGGCTGCTTTGATCTGATTGCTCAAAGCTGCCCATTTGAAAGCACACATACACATATACATACACGTAGGTGGTAATGCTGAGTTCTAGGCACAGATTGGATAAAACTAATTCCACAGCAGACTTGCTGGACCATTTGGACCTGAAACAGACCAAAAGCCTCAACTGCAGAATCTTAGGTCACCATGCATCCTAGATTATCCACACAGAAGTGCTTTGACTCAACATAAAATGGGAAACTTCTCTTCTACAAGACATTTAAAGTTCTCTTTAGCAACAGGCTGATGAGAAAAGAAAGAATGATAAAGGGGCATACATGCCAGGGCAAACAAAGCTGTGTAGGAAGACTCTTAACTTGGCATAAAAAAATCAACAAGACAAGCTCCTGAAAAGTTTTTACAACTGTGATGTCATTGCAGGGAAGTCTTGTACTCTACTTACAAGCCTTCTAACTGAACTACTCATATACTCGTATGAAGTAACTGAACTATAAATACTAAAACTTTATTGAACTGTTCATTGAAAGGTGGATCTGAAAGATTTGAGAAAATCTGGTGGGCCAAACTGGATTTGATTTACTAATATCATTTGATAGATCCTCCTATGAGGCAAAATAAGAAAAGTGATAGGAAAGGGGGGGGGGGAGAAAAAGAGAAAAAAAGAGAAAAAGACAATTAAGACTTTAAAATTTGGACAATTGGGAAGCTGTAAACTGGAAACTATAAAACTAAAGTATAAATTTATAGCTTTTAAGGACTAAAAAGCTAGGGACTTGGAGGAATAATTCTGGGAGTGACTAAATTTTATTAATAATTGACTTTTTTGGAGTTTTTATATAGTGGGACATTAGAGATATATTGAGTAATTTTTAATATATTAATTTGGTACAAAATGTCTCAGCAGGAGACAATAACGTTCTATGAAAATATAAGAAAATATAAAAGAATCACCAAAAGTCAATAAATGATGAAATTCTAAAAAGGCTGAGAGATTACGGATAGAGACATAATACCTTGTAATATTGTGACTGTATTAAAAACTAATAGAAAAAAATAGAAAGTATAAACTGGGAAAATAGTAACACATACCATATTTTTCGGACTATAAGACGCACCAAGATTTTGAAGAGGTAAACAAAAAAAAAGGTTTTTGCCCTCCCCAGCCCCCAGGATTACTCTACAGGCCTCCCAAACCATCTACATGCCCCATTTTGCAAAAAATGGCCCATTTCCCCCTCGTTTTTGCCCCCCCCAACCCCCAGGATCACTCTACAGGCCTCCCAAACCTTCTGCATGCCCCGTTTTTTGCGAAAAACAGGTCTGTTTTTCACCTCCCAAACCTCCCACGCGTCCCGTTTTTGCCCTCCCCAGCTCCCAGGAGCACTTTGCAGGCCTCCCAAACCCTCTCCGTTTTTGTGAAAAATGGCTGTATTTGGTGTATAAGACGCACCAACATTTCCACCCTCTTTTAGGGAAGGAAACGTACGTCATGCTCCGAAAAATACAGTATATAGATATATAATAGAATTTATTATAATCACAAATATACTAAGGTTAGGAGGCGGAAAACTATGATTAGGTATATTTAAATGTATTATTATGATTAACAGTGTGCAAAACATATACTGGAATTTATAGCTTTTAAGGACTACAAATTCAGGGGACGTAGAGATATAATCCCGGGACTGATTAAATTTTATTAATAATTGGTTTTATTGGTTTACAGAAAACTGAGATATTGGAAATATGGTGGAACTTGAGTAATACTTAAAATATTAAAATATTAGTGATTTAACAGGGGTCAACAACACATTGAATGAAGAAATGTAATTGATGTTTAAATATATTTTTGGAGAAAGTGATAAAGAATCATAAAGAGAGAATAGTACTGTTTAAAGATAAAGAGGTGAATATGGAAGAACCCCAACAAGTGGGGGGGGAGTACAAATCGGGAAAATAGTATTATTCACATTGATACATAAAAGAATACTTTATAATTATAATGAGAATATTAAGGTTAGAAATTGGAAGATAAAACCTATGTATATGTAATTGTATTATTATTGTTAGCACTGTGTAAAAAATGTATTGACCCAGTCATTACACTCTCCACAAAATATATTGGTTGTTAAAGGAAAACTACAAATAAAACATACCAAAAAAAAGTTACAACAGCTGTCAACTCTGAAGTTGAGAAAAGTCACTTATGACTGTTTTTCACACAATTGTTGCAGCATCCTATGATCAAAATTCAGATGCTTGGCAACCAGTTCATATTTATGACAGTTGTAGTGTTTCAGGGTTGTCTGATCCTCCCTTTGCAACCTTCTGACAAGAAAAGTCATTGGGGAAGCTGGATTATTAACTTAACAATGACAGTGATTCACTTAACAACTATGGCAAGAAAAGTCGTAAAATTGGGCAAAACTCACTTAACAAATGTTTCGCTTAGTGACATAAGTTTTGGGGACAATTGTTGTCATAAGTCGAGGACTGCTCGTTCGTACAAGCAATGCAGCTGAATGGAAAGAAACATGAGTGACATCAATTCTGAAAAAAATTCAACCCCAGTGTAGCATTTAGAGGTTTGTTTTCTTGTCCTGATGAAAATGAGAGAATGAAAAAAAAAAGCAAAACTTACTTTGTTAACTCAGCAATAAGAGTGGCTTTTGGAGCTGACACCAGACTCAAATTTGGTTTAAGATAATGCACCATACTACAAAAAAGCAAACCAAGAACAAATGAATGTAATTGGAAGTAAGTATCTTGGTCTCTCAGCTTGATCTGGAGTGGTCTGTGCAATTATGAGGTTTTTGTCTATTAACTTAGAAAAATATTAATGAAATTTCCCCAAACTTCCACTTGTCTTATTATGCTGACATATGGCAATGGCACTTAGACTTATATACCGCTTCATAGTGCTTTTACAGCCCTCTCTAAGCAGTTTACAGAGTTCAGCATATTGCCCCCAATGATCTGGGTCCTCATTTTACCGACCTCAGAAGGATGGAAGGCTGAGTCAACCTTGAGCCGGTGAGATTTGAACAGCTGAACTGCAGTGCTGCACTTTAACCACTGCGCCACCTCAGCTCTTCATGGTATATACATGGTAATGGTGGCAAAAACTTGCACTGTTATACTGACTGAAATATGTTCTGTCCACATGGTATCTATGGAGGCATGGTTTTAAATGTGGATAGCTGTCAGTAACTTTAAAAAAATTCATACAGGTAGTCCTTGATTCATGACCGCAATGGAGCCCAGAATTTTGGTTATAAGTTGTTGCAGTAGTAAATTGAGTCACCACATTGAGTCAACTTTTGCAATCGTTTTTATGATGGTCATAAAGTGAGCTAATGTGGTCATTAAGCAAATGTGTGATAGTTAAGCAAACCATATGGCTGTTATGCAAATTCAGCATATCCAATGGGTGTTTTTTACCATTTTATGTGAAATGCAATCACATGACTGCGGGGTTGCATGGCAGTTGTAACTCTGAGACAGATCATAAGTAACTTTTTTCAAGGCCGGCATTATTATTAATGGTCATTAAGCGACCGGTCATAAGTTGAGAACTACCTGTAAAAGAGTTTGGAGAGTTGGTTGTATCATGAAATTTGTGAAATAACCAAATAGGATGAGTGGGGAGGTGTTCCTTTCTAACAAGGCCAATAGCTATTTGGTAACACCACTAATCTAGATAGATCAGCTCCCAGTGATGTTGGTTATTTCCCACGTATCTCAGTAGGAAATAAATAAGGAAGAATCCTGGCTCTCCAGCAGAGAAGTTCCATGCTGCCCTAATCTTACCTGCAAGAGAAGAAGAAGAGATTGAAAAGCTGTTGATATTTGGCTTTATGATGGAGTTCAGGAAGGCACTCAAGAGGCAGGAAATGGACACGGACATCTTCTGTTGCAGGAAATCCTATAGCATCGGAAAGACACAAACTAGTGAAAAGGGAGAGGGACAAAAAGAGTTGGACCAGAGTCTCTAGAGCAGTGTTTCTCAACCTTGGCAGTTTGAAGATGTGTGGACTTCAACTCCCAGAATTCCACAGCCAGCTGGGGAATTCTGGGAGTTGAAGTCCACACATCTTCAAACTGCCAAGGTTGAGAAACACTGCTCTAGAGGAATAAATTTAGTCAGCTAGTAAATTCAGATGCCTCACCATAAAATTAGGGTGTTGCAAGAAACAAGAGAGTCCAGTTGCCTCCAGAAAAAGCACCTTTGGGACAGGTTGAGGACTACATTTCTAAAAGTTGTTGGAGAAAGAGCTAGCTTAAAAAGAGGACATGTAAATATATATCCCAGTAGTCTGAGTAAAAATATCCTGTACAAATAGGTCTAATAGATAAGGTAGTAGCAGTGCACCAAGGAATGGTTTTTGAGGAAGAGAAGCACTAAGGAAAACAAATAGGTGAATAAAATCAAAGTGATCATCTAATACATAAACTTGAATCATCCTGGTCTCCCTTTTTCTTTAGGAAGCCTCTATCAGGCAGATGTACGTAACAATTTTTAAAAAGTCTGCATTTATACAGGTGAGATTCTTGGGAAATTATTAATGATGACTACCTACAAGAGCAGAAGAAGCATATAAAACCTCTACAGGTAGTCCTCAATTTACAACAGTTCATTTAGTGACTGTTCAAAAGTTTCAATGGCATTGAAAAAAGTGACATAACTATTTTTCACACTTAGGACCATTGCAGCATCCCCGTGGTCACGTGATCAAAATTAAGATGCTTGGCAACTGACTCATATTTATGACGGTTGAAGTGTCCCGGGGATCATGTCAGTCTTCTGATGAGCAAAATCAATGGGGAAGCCAGATTCACTTAACAACCATGTTACTAACTTAACAACTGTAGTGATTCACTTAACAACTGGCAAGGTAGGTCGTAAAATGAGGCAAAAATTCACTTAACAAATGTTTCACTTAACAACAGAAATTTTGGGCTCAATTGTGGTTGTAAGTCAAAGACTTACACCAATCATGTACCTTTTGTAGCACCCAACACAGTACAGTTACCTCCACCCTGAAGACCATCATCATCATCTTTCCCCTCTTCAGATGGGGCCAAAGGGTCGTAGCGGGTGTGGTATCTCAGTTCATACAATAGGGCAGTGACATTTTGCAAGGAGATTTCTTGGGCATTCTACGAATGAAAAGATGATCAGCTTGAAAATGTGCACCAGCACAATATCTTCTTCTGAGCTAAGCCTGGATGCAGCCATAGCTTTCATTAATATCAATTTCTATTGTCTGCCCCCCCCTCAAAGTATCATGCTTACTTTACTTGGGCGGCCATTGATGGTTTTCAGCAGACTGGGATCTTCAGCTTCAATGCCAAATGTGATATATGGGCCAGTGGCGATATCTCCCCAATATCCTCGTGCTGGTATGGGTTCCCCTTTCTAGGAGATGAGAAATCTGAATGAGTTAATTTGGTCTGTAATATCATTGTTATTTATGCCTAATTAATTCCCAGTTAGGGTGGGAGAGAAAACAATTATAAAGATGAGAAGGGGAATGCAAACATTTTTAGCAGACAAACAGGCAATATAGTCTAATGGTGAAATTGCTAATTTATGATAAGTACCACTCTTTAAATATTGATCAGCTCAGACATTAAATGGCTGGCTGATGAATTCTGAGAGTTGAAGTCCACAAGCCTTAAAGTTGCCAAGTTTGGAGACCCTGCGCTAGGGTTATAAAAGCAAAAAGTGAAGCCACTTTTTCCAATTTCTGCTAAAAATTCTGCCCCTTTCAGTACATACACATTTAGGCCAATGTGGGAAAACACCATTCATTTTGGACCATGGACTCTGGTCTCATGGTGGGAGAACTGACAGTTGCAAATTAGATTTGTGACTGCTTGAGATTATTTATACTTCATTCACATGCGGAACTACAAAGGGTTTTATGACCTCTTAAATGAAGGTAGCACAAAACTCTTTGTGATTTTATTGCTAGGATCCATCATGAGGAAAGTGGTCTTTCATCCTGTAGAAAAACTGAGTAAATGGCTGGGGAAATGGGAAAAAAGTAGGACCAAAGAAGATTAGAAACATGTAGCAATGCTGAAAGAAAGGCAATGCTACTCTGCTACTAGTATATGGGTATCCATAATCAAATTGCAACAAATGTCTAAGGACTGGCTGTGAATTGGATATTTTTGTCTTATTTTTTGAAAAAAATCTAGTAGTGGCTACATGTCACTTTCATTCTGTTGCTACAGCAGCTTTACCAGACTATACAGTATCATACAAAAGTTAAGAATCTGGGGTAAGGCAACTTTAATACAATTTCCTCATTGTTACTCATTATCGCGCAGCATATGCTGCAGTGAAATGTGCTTTTTGAACTTGGACAAACAATAGGATTTTTAAATAACAGGTACACAGGTAGTTCTTGACTTACAACCATTGTTTTTACAATGGTTTTTCACATTGTTTTTCAATTGTTTAATAACCGCCTGAAATTATAATGGCACTGAAAAAAATGACTTATGACAGTTTTTCCACACTTACAACCATTGCAGCACCCACGTGGTCATGTGATCTAGATTTGGATGCTTGGCAACTGGTTCATATTTATGACGGTTGCAGTGTCCCAGGGTCATGTAATTTCCTTTTACGACCTTCTGACAAGCAAAGTGAATGAGGATGACAGATTCACTAAAAAGTGTGTCACTAACTTAACAACTACAATTACTTAACAACTGTGGCAAGTAAGATAGTAAAATGGATCAAAATTCACTTAAAAATATCTTGCTTAGCAACATAAGTTGAGTTGATTGAGTAATAACAGATCCCAATTCCCCACACTCCACCTCCGCCCTCCCCATATGTTCTTAGGTTTTAATGTCTGATTTTAATTATTTATGTTTTAATTGTTTACATACAGACATATTTTTATAACTGTAAGCTGCCCAGAGTTACCCTATGGTAAGACGCGTGGCCAATAAATTTTATAAACAAACAAACAGATTTTTGGCTCAATTGTGATAGTAAGTCAAGGACTACCTGTATTTTACATCATTGTCCAATCAGAACTACATCACACTACCCCCTCTCTCTCTTTACACTTTAGCAATCATCTAGAGCAGTGTTTCTCAACCTTGGCAACTTGAAGATTTGTGGACTTCAACTCCCAGAATTCCCTTGCCAGCTCCCAGCATCTTAAGAAAATGAAAGGCCTCACGTGTCTGATGAGACGTCCAGATGCCAAGGTTTTGTTGGGGACATCGTAGGTGGCTTCTCGCATTTCAAAGGCCACGCCTGTATTACGCCAATGGAAAAACTCATGGAAGTTTATTGTTATGGCCTAGATGGAGAAAAAGAATACAGGTAGTCCTCAACTTACAATCACAATTGAGCCCAAAATTTATATTGCTAAGTGAGGCGTGATGGTTCCTCAGGAGGAGGTCTCCTCGGGAGTAAGGCTTGGGGCTAATTGGCCACTCCCCTAGCCTATTTAAGGGATGACGACGAAGGAGCCAATTTGCAGGAAACAACTTCGTTCATATTCCTTTGTGTCTTGACTCCAGAAACATCTGATTCTCTCTCTTGGCATTTTTCCTGCAAATTGCTTCTGGGCATTTTGCCAACCACCATAAGATTGCTGTTATTTACAACACTGTTTACTCAGAATTGAGTTATTATTTCATGGACTCGTGCTGGCTGTTAATGAAGTTGAATTAACAGCCGGTGTTCAGAAAAGACTGCTTTAAACTATTTGTGTTTGACGACTACTAAGAAAGCTCATTAGTAGTCCTTAATTAATAAACTAAGGTTTGTACAGACTTTGTGTCTGCTGCGCTCTTTGTGGTCCATAACTGAGGCACAACAGACTACCTGTATTGTAAGGGCAGGAGGAGTGCCACTACCATGGTCTCTGTAGTCCCACACCCCAAATGTGCTTGGCTAATGTTTCCCCACATTTTAGCTACATACCCCATGCTCGTGCAGTTTCATGGTGAGATCCCAGTCACACACCCCACGGCGAGAGTCATAACGGGTGCCCAGGTATTGCCGGAGACGCAGGTCCCAAAGTTGCTTGATCTGGAAAGCTTGTGGGTCTGGATTCCGCCAGAACTGAAAAATGGCCTCTAATTGGTCCCGCTCCCTAAACTATCCAAACAGAAAGACGAATTAGGAAATTGCTGAACCCCATGGGGGAGGGGAAAGAGTGTCAAGGAGCTAAATCCAGAAAAGAATGTCCCCCCTGCCTTTTCATTACTTTTTTTAACATTCCCTGCCTCTTTTCTGCTTTTAGTAGTTTATCATATAGTATCCAGAATCTCTCTATGAGGAACAACAACAACTACAAAAGTGGAGTACAGTAATTTGGATCCACAATCCAGGATGTGTGGCTATAGACTGTGGATCTCAAAGAGCTACGATAGCATGATAAATATGTCTTCATTGCTCCTTCAGTGATAATAACCTGACTGTTGGATTATTTTGCATTTCACCTTGAGTGCAGAGAAGTCCAAAACAGGGAGATTAGCCAGCTGGAAGTCAGAGTCTGTGATGTAACGGATGAAGAGGGCTGCTTTCTCCTGCAGATAGGCAGCGGTCTGGCTCCGGAGGTGAGTGTTCCCCATTAGTTCCAAGAATGTCTCACTCTTCTCTTGAGTGAAGGAGGATGTAGCAAAGAGATATCAATCATAAGGCATTAAGATTCAATTTTCTGGATCTGCCACCTATCCCCAACCACCAGAGAGTGATCCAGAAGCCCAAATCACCTGGTTGCAAAAGGAGTGAATGAAGCTGGGGTAGATGAGAAACCATACTTTCTCCTTACCTTGTAGGCCCATTTTGTCTGGAGGCTCCAGAGCCAGGTTCAAGAACAACAGCTGCCGACTCACAGCCTCCAGATTGTTCTCCAGAATGTAGAACTGAGTGAATGAGAGAGGCAATTAGCTGAGCAAAGTGGAAAATTTTCCTCATTACACTGTGAATATCAAAATGGAAACTGCCTTACATCGATTGGACCACTGAGTCATCAAGATCAATTTTTTTTAAGCAGATTAAAAAGATGTGAAACATATCACTGATCTGCAACATCTTATTAAGTTTGTCTCTTAATTAAATAAGACATGCTTAGCACAAAATGAAATATCTGATTGCCTGGCCTGCAGCGCTTCTCAAGCTGGCCCCACTCCTACCTCCTTGCTAGTTATAAAGCAGAATAACCGATTGATATTTTATCAGTCAAAGACATGATCGGAAAATTATTTCCTGGGAGATGAGAATTCTTATTCCAGTTTTTAAAATGAGGTCAAGCTGACAGAAGCAAATATGTCTTTGAATGAGAGCAAGTATATGGTGTGCACCAGAGAAATATAAATTGGCAGGTTGTGGAAGAGAAAGAGACAGAGTTGACTGCAGGAAGCTTGGGGTGGCAGAGCTTCTCTTAGGGAGGGGTTCTGTCGTTTATATTTTGGATTTTTTTCCTTCACTGTTTGCCTATATATTTGTAAATAAAGAAGATATTACAAAGATAGTGCAGCTCTTCAGTACTGTTGCATCCCAAAAGAGCAGCAAATCTACCCCTCATTCTTTCCATTACAGATAATCCTCGATTTATGACCACAATTGAGCCCCAATTTTCTGTTGCTAAGTGGGGCATTTGTTAAGTGACCTTTGCCCCATTTTACAACCTTTCTTGCCACACTTGTTAAGTGAATCACTGAAGTTGTTAAGTTAGTAACTTGGTTGTTAAAGTGAATCTGGCTTCCCCATTGACTTTACTCGTCAGAAGGTTACAAAAGGTGATCACGTGACCCCAGGACACTGCAGCCATCATAAATGAGAGTCAATTGCCAAGCATCTGAAGTTTGATCACATGACCATGGATGCTGCAACAGTGGTGTGAAAAGCGGTCATGGGTCACTTTTTTCAGTCCTGTTGTAACTTTGAATGGTCATTAAATGAACTGTTGTAAGTTGTAAGAATTATCTGTATTTAGATGTTGAAAACATCCAAACAAGCTTCCTAGAGAGAAATTCTGGATCCTAAATTCTTCAGCTAGAACCCACTTGGTAAGATCTCACTCCCCGCATCCTTACACTCTTCCAGAAAATTCTTTTTCCATTTAAAAGCTTTCCCACTTTACTATTCAACTGGTCCTCTACAAACTGATTCACTGTCCAAGAACTGTTGTACTCCAATGCTTCATTCCTATAATAAAGAATTCAATGATTCAAGCAAAGCTCCTATGAGACCAAATACCAGGAATTCAAAGTTTTCTTTCACAGCTCTGCTCCATTCTCCCCCACCAATCCTCATTATGAAGTGACGCTGAAAAATGCTTGCTGTGAGAATCACAACCATTGACTCATAGCCTCATGATGAAGGAAGGGCACCAAAGGACATCCGTGCGAATGTAGGAGTTGCTATGGGGGATTGCAGTGATGTTGCATCTGTGGTCACACATGTCCTTGTTCATCTTTGCTTCCACACCTCCACTTCACATGTCAACCACAATACGCATGAACTTCAGCACTGTGATGAGCTGAAGGACTATCATTGGTGGACAGCTACCAAAGCAGCCCTGTCAGACTCCTCACTATGACGGGAATTAATTAATGTCATCACACATTTTAGGAAAAGGAAAAGAGGCGGCAATGAACCACCATCACTTTATCACATGGGCAGGATGACTTAAATTTGAGATGAGAAATCACTAGTTTTGGTGTCTCTGATATAGCCTAACAGAGAAATCCTTTTCTCTGCAGAAGAAAAGTGCAGTTCTTCCCAATCTTGTTGGTGAATTTTAGCTACTTATAATAGACTTTTTATGGAAAAGCAACTAAATATCAGGAGGAATTCTGGTATTTTATTGATGTTTGAAAACATTCTCAACTGCATCATCAAGCATTTATGTATCACTATTTATACTTGCAAAGGCTTTTATAATATCTGTAGCCAGTCTGTTAAGGTCATATTTTTTTTGAAGGCTGAATACACTGCAACGGGAATGGAACGGGAATTGTGCCTTAAAGTACACTTTATTACCTGCCTTCTCATGGAAATCAGTAACAGAATAACAGAGTTGGAAAGGACCTTGGAGGTCTTCTAATCCAACCCCTATACCATTTCAGACAAATGGTTGTTCAGTCTCTTTAAAACCTCCAGTGTTGGAGCACCACAACTTCTGGAGGCAAGATGTTCCACTGGTTAATTGTTTCACTGTTAGGAATTTCTCCTTAGTTCTAGATTGCTTCTCTGCTTGATCAGTTTCCATCCATTATTTCTTGTCATGTCTTTAGGTGCTTTGGAGAATAGGTTGACCCTCTCTTCTTTGTGGCAGCTCCTGAGATATTGGAACACTGCTAAGTGTTCCAATAGTAAAGTTCCTATGCTGTCTCCTAGTCAGACTTGTTTTAGTTTCAGCAAGATTGCTACTGCATCATTTCGCATCATGCAACCAAGACTTTTTGTTAAAACAACAGCTTATCGCTGTTGCAAGCCTATTCCAAGAAAACTCCCATTTGATGGGTAACAGACAAAACTTTATATACTAAAATATAATAAATGAAGACAATTCTACATTATTTAACAGAATGGCAGCGATTTATTAATAAAAGAAATAATTTGCAAGTCCATTCACTAGCAGAGAAATGCTATTTCTGCAGCAGATGCAAAGAAATGTACATTCTAGCTATAGAATTTGATTTGTCCTGTTGCCAAAATACTATAGGTCAGAAGCCCCAACCTTTTGGGCACCAGGGACCAGTTCCATGGAGAGAGGTTTTTCCATGGACCGGAAGGGGCATGATTTCATGTGCTACCTACATCCCAAGTAGGGGTTTCACTTGTTTGCATGGCCCGGTTTTTGGCATGCCATGGAGCAATGCTGGTCCATGGCCCGGGGATTGGGGATAGGTATTTTATTAAGTTATTAACAAAATAATAAATCTGCAAAGTTTATTCAAATAACCCAAGAAACCATTTAGTCTCTACAGAATGTAGTGGAAATAGGAGGAAATAAAACATAAAATGAGGGAAAATGCAACATAATTATCAGAACAAACCAAAGTGCAAAAGTAGCATAAGGGAATCTGGCATGGAAGAAAAAAAGTTACGCACACTGATTTTTCTCCGAGGCTGCCGATTCATCTGACTCATCGTTTTTAGGATGTGTCGTGCATCTATTGATCCCACTAGCAGAATGTTCAGTTCAGGAACGCCATTCTGGGATAGTTTCAGATGCTCCGTGGAGGATTCTAGAGCTACAGAGATAATTAGTATGTTCGTTCATGACTGCCAATATTCTATGTTAAAGACATATGTTATTTTCCTAATAGGAAAATCCTGAATGTTCAAGAACTGGCAAGGAATGTTTTCATATTCTGCATCTGTAAACAATTGCACATACAGTAAATAGTAATTTGCAGAAATGGAAAATGGCAGAAAGAGGCTGTTTTAACTTTGTGCCATGTAGCGATTATGTTAGCTTCTGTTTACTTATGCATCATGAAATCATATAATTTGACTGGAGAATCTAAATTTTTGCATGCAGCCATATCAAGGAGGTACAGTCTTTTTACAACAGTGAGCATGTCGAGATTTGACAGCATATTGTGACTGCTTTCACAAAATGCCCATCGTGGAAGGCTTTGTCTTTTTCTTAAAAAGCTGCCAGGATAGATATTATTCACCCAACTGCTCATTTATTTGAAGGCAAACCAACTCATCTGGTCTACTTTTAGCTTTTTTCTTCTAGTCAGGAGAGTACATTTTCTGACAAAGCCCTGGGCTAAAATTTTTATTTTTAAAAGATTCTGTCAGGACGATGCAATGACCCTGCAGATCCAGAGCATTTTTTTAAATAAACACAAACCCAGAAAAAGAAATGAAGGATTGCTTTGCAATATATCAATTTCATATTTTCAATTAAAACATCTTAAAAATTAATAGCAGGTAGGATAGGCAGAACCTAAAAATATTGATAATGGGTATAAAGGCGGGCGGAAGGAAGAGCAATATTATCACACAAGAGCATCAGGTTGTCTCTCTGTGTGTATGTATATTTGTGTATGTAACACATACATAGGCTGTCATCCAATAGAACATCAGCATCTGGTGGACCAAGAATACTTTTTATTTAGAGGTAGCTGCTCTCTAAAGGTAGCATCACATTATTGAGCCCACATAGAAGCAGAGACAAGAGAGTTTTTGCTAGTGGAAGCAAAAAGCACCTTCGACATTTGTGGGATGAGGCTCCAATTTCATAATAAAACATGAAAGCAGAGAGGAAAAGGGAACCCTGCATTTTGAAGAAAAAAAAGTGACACTTACACATTGCTTGCAAGTTGAGTGCTGGAGAAAAGCCCCACCAAGCTGTGGTGCCAAAACCATTACCAGTACCTGCTGCTAACATGGCTGCAAAGAAAACATATCATAAGAAAAACATAACATTTAGCAATTGTGTATCAGGAACCCAACACAGTTAACTTACTCTCTTGCTATAATGTTATCTACTTTCCACATTCTTATACGAACTAGTGTCACTGTGGGCAGCATGCAAGAGAAACAAACAATAACCAGAACAAATTACCATACATTAAAAAAAGCTACCCGATGTACAAATTATAAAATAGCATTCAAATACAGCAAGTAAACAACTAGAAGGGAACTCCACTCAGATGGATCCAAACAGCAGGGTCTTGATTTTGCTGTGACCTTGTTAAACTAAGAAAAACTGTTTTTTTCAGTTTCATCCTTTACCACAGAACTGATATATCTTATAGCAGTGATGGCAAACCTATGGCACGGGTGCCACAGGTGGCACGCGGAGCCATATCTGCCGGCACGCGAGCCGTTGCCCTAGCTCAGCTCCAGTGCACATGTGCGTGCTCGCCAGCTGATTTTTGGCTCACGCGGAGGCTTTGGGAGGGCGATTTCGGCCTCCAGGGGGCCTCCAGGGTGGCGGGGGGAGTGTTTTCGCCCTCCCCAAGCTCCAGGAAAGCCTCTGGAGCCTGGGGAGGGTGAAAAATGGGCCCACCGTGCCCACTGGCAGTCGGGAAACAGGGGAGGGGGGGTCACACATGCATGTGCAGGGGGGTGGGGCAAGTGAGGGGCTTTGAATTATGGGTGTGGGCACACACACGCGTGCAATAGTGTGCACGCGCACTATTTCGGCACCCGAGGAAAAAAAGGTTCGCCATCACTGTCTTATAGGATTGCTATCTCCCATCTTGTGCAAATTGATGCCTATATTTTTAATTTCTTGTGAACAACTCCAGTTCTTGGAATTACTGTATACTGTAATGTTTTTAGACTCTTATCAAACTGGAGAAGATGATAAAAAATGCTATTCTTTTGATTTTACTCCTAGGGCAGTTTATTAAGTTGATACCATGTACCTTTCTCTGAAAGGCAACTTAACTTACATCATTTGTGAACAAACATAGTTCAGGCTAATCTAAATTCTAAAACTGAAAGGACAAACCTATTTAAAATAGACTCCCTGTTACTTCCCAGTGCTTGTCTCCATATTTAAGTGACCTAGTCATATGCACCTTTGTTCCTAATTCAAGCAAATCTTTTCAGAGAGGCACAGAATACAAATCCCTAATAACACCAATTTGCCAGGAATCAGGGATAAGTAAAAGAGCATTTGCACTGAAGGGAAATAAAAATTCACTAGAAGGAATGGAAAAAAAAATAAAAATAAAAAATCAGAAGAGAAGGCTTTGCTGCAGCATTTGATGTAACACAAAGGCATTTGTCATATTTTGATCCCCACAATGGCCTCAGGTAGAGACTAGAATGATGTCAAGGGACCATCTATCTACTAATATCCAGGACACCCAATTCTTATCTCAGCTTTTCATTTAATTATTTCAAAAGTCCAAGCTTATAGCAGAATTCATAATGTTAAAAATTAGCCCAATAAACTGAGGATGCTTAGTTTTAGATTTTCTCATATATTCTGCATAGAAAGCTGCTGTTAAGATGAAAAAGAAGGCAGCAGTAAGTGTAACTGATTCTAAGGTTGGGATGGAAAGATAATCATATATATGACTATTATCACACTGATTTGGACTAGGAGTAAACATTCTTAACATGAATGCAACTTTAAATAGGAGGAACTTGAATTTATTGTGAACAAATATTGTGGGGAACAACCTGACAAATTCAATTTATTCATATGAATAAATACATAACATTTGCATGGCATAGCCTACCTCTGATGGTCTTAATTCAGTTTTCTCTCTTGGAAGAATTGGGAGTTATGGTTTGAAATAAAAAATGAAATAGAATATCTATCAATCTCTCTCTATATATATATTGGACTATGCAGGGAAGGGCTGTAGTTCAGCAATAAAATACCTGCCAAAGACCACAAGTTCATTTTCTGGCCTGTATAGGAAAAGCTGAGAAAATTGTTCTCTGAAACCCTGCTAAACCCATAAATAATTACAATTGTGAGTTAAGTTAACTAATTATATAGAGCAGATTCTGGGTGCTTTGATTGGTGCTTGCTAATCTGTTTTAAAATGGAGCATCAAATAGATGTAACCAGAAATTGGATCTCACCATTTAATATTGCAATAATAAAATATGATGAAATGGCTCTAATCTTACTACATTATGGTTTAGCACAATCTTCCAATCCAGCAAATATTACTCTAAATCAGTATTTCTCAAAGCGTCAGGGATCTTAGGAGTCTATGAAATCAATACATTAAAATGCTATCAAACAATTGTTAGAAGTAGTAGTGGCAGCAAACACATCAATTTTATTTTTAGTATAATAAATATTGATAAATATAACCCATACCAATAAAAGCTTTTTTTTTGAGTCCTACATAATTTTAAAAGTGGGAAGGAGACCTGGGAGAAAGAAATTTAGGAAACACTAATGGAGAGCTCCAAAGGCTTATGTGGGTTATACCTATCAATATTTTCTGTATTAGAAATTAAAATTGAGAAATCTTAAAATATTTATTCAACATTGAGGATGCCTTGAAAGGTCTCAGGGACCCCCCGAGGTTCTCAGACTACAATTCAAGAACCACTTATCTATATCAGTGTTTTTCAAACTTGGCAACCTTAAGATAGGTGGACTTTAACTCACAGATGTTGGCTGGGGAATTCTGGGAGTTGAAGTCTACCCATCTTAAAGTTGCCAAATTTAAAAAATATTGGCCTAGTTCAGGGGTCTGCAACCTTAAACACACAAAGAGCCACTTGGGCCCGTTTCCCACAGAAAACAAAACAACGGGAGCCACAAAACCTAGGTGGGCGTGGCCAACTCGACATTACTCCCACCCAGTCACTCACATGACCCCCCCAGCCACACCTACCCAGGTTTTGTGGCTCCCCGTGTTTTGTTTTCTATGGGAAATAGTTATCTCCCTCTCGCTGTTTCTCTCTCCCTCTCTCATTTCTCTCTCTCTCACAGCCGGCCAGGGGGTCGCAAGAGAAGGAGGGGGAGGAGGAGGGAAGCCTCCACCGCGGGTTGCGCTCATTCCTCAGCCAGCCAGATTTCCAAAAGGAAGAAAGAAAAACGGGTAGCGAAGAGCCTGAGAGCATGGAGGGCTTTCCGAGAGAGTGAGAAGAGACACAGAGACAGTGAGCAAGATACACACACACACACACACACACATACATGGAGAGAGAGAGAGAGAGACAGATTGGCCGATGGGTGAGCATCTTTGGTGAGGGCCGAATTTCTCTCTCCCTCCCTCCCTCTCTCTCTCTCTCTCTCTCTCTCTCTCTCTCTCTCTCTCTCTCTCTCTCTCTCTCTCTCTCTCTCTCTCTCTCTCTCCTTTCTCTCTCCCCCCCCCCAGTGGAAGGCTACTTCTGGGTTTGCTCTCCACCCAGAGAGAGAGTGTTGCCAGGGGCAAGTGGGGCAGGGAATGGGCTCCAGGAGGGGGAGGGGACCCAGTCTCCCCCATTGTGAAGCGTACTAGCTGTCACTGGGCTGCACAAGGCGCTGCGAGAGCAGTGGGCAGGCCATAGAGGGGGTATTGGGTCTTCCCCCCCGCCCCCCACCAAAGGAAAGCCAGCCGGGCTTCTCCTTCCTTCCTACCCTTCCCCCTGCTCCCTACTCCCCACTCAATCCTACTTCGGGACAGAGAAAAGCAGGCTGGAAATGTGTGTTGGGGCGACGTCGGAGCGTGTCTTCTGACCCTCCGGCACTCGCCCGCAACTCTCCGCACTCCTCCAGGCCCGGCTTGCTGAGGGGGGGAAGCAGCCCTGATGCCTCTGCTCCCCCCCCACGCCCCCAGCCATCGCTGCCCGAGGAAGGAACAGGAAACAGAAAGCGGCACATTTCAAAGGCGGTGAACAGTGTTTCGCTGCGAGAGCTGGGCCAGGCCTCTCTGCTGTCCAACTCGCCAATGGGGCCACTTCTGCTGGGCCATCTCTCCCCCCCCCCGCTTGGCTGTTGTTCTCGGTGCTCGTTGGGGGAGGGGAACACTTCCCTGCGTCGTCACCTTCTTTCTCTTGGCCCCACCAACAAGGGAGGAGGATGGCCAGGCTTTGAGGGATGCCCCCACCCCACAAGATCCACCCCCACTGTTCTCTCCCAGCCCTCTTTGCTGACAGCAACAGCAAATATACCGCAACGAAGGCGGAACACTGTTGCTGCGCAAAGGCAAGTAGAGGGCGCTTCGCTCCGCACTAAGGCTCCAGCCATGCCACTGCCATGACAGGATGATGGCTCTTTCATTCGTCTGCCATGACAGGGTGACAGGGAGCCACAGCAGAGGGCCCAAAGAGCCGCATGTGGCTCCGGAGCCGCAGGTTGCAGACCCCTGGCCTAGTTTGTCTGAAACGTATATTTTTGTAGAAAGCACCACTGAATTAAAACCAACTTATTTCTGAGTAAATTGTAGGCATAATGCACCTAAGATGCTATGATACTAATAGTCTGTGAGAGGAGGATGAGCCAGTATCGTAACGACAATAAATAGATTTAAAGCAATATATTTGTTGTGCAACACCATGGCATGACCCTTGACATCTGATATTCATACAAGTAATCCTCAACTTACCACAGTTCTTTTAGTGGCTGTTCAAAGTTACAACAGCACTGGAAAAAAAGTGACTAATGAATGTTTTTCATAGTTACGACCATTACAATATCCCCATGGTCACCTGATCAAAATTGAGAGGCTTGGCAATGGACTCATACTTATGACGGTTGCAGTGATGCGGGGGTCATGTGATGCCCTTTTGCAACCTTCTGAGAAGCAAAGTCAATGGGAAGCCAGATTCACTTAACAACCATGCCACTAAAAACTGCAGTGATTCACTTAAAACTGTGGCAAGAAAGATCGTAAAATGGGCAAAATTCACTTAAACGGAAATTTTGGGCTCGACTGTGGTCGTAAGTCGAGGATTACCTGTGGTCCCATTCAGTTGGCCCATCCCTTACCCTGAGTTTCCCTTAACCTCCTCCATCACTGAGCTTAAGTTTAATTTAAAACCTCCTCCACTGGATGTGTGCCTGTTCTGCTCACCGGCACTGAAAGTCACTCCGGTCTATTCCGCCGTCCCTTCTACCCCTCAGTTTGCCTTTAAGTGGCGTTACCCTCTTGTTCCCTCCGCCACGATCCTCTGCCGAAAAAGTGGGTCGAGGCGCCCTTCCAGGCGCAGGTCCCTCTTTGCCCACCCTCCTGATCGAAGTCGTGACAGACAGCTCCCTGTTCAATCAGTCGCGCCATAGGACGCGCGATAGCCAATCCAAGCCCGGGAAAGGAAAAATAGGCGAGGCGTGTCAGGTAGTCAGGGACGCGGTCTCCCTGGCAACGGGGCCTTCGGTGATGGAGCGGCGTGCCTGGCGTAGATTATCTCAGAAATATGCTTTCTCCCCTTCTTCGTAGTTTGAATGAAATGGCGTTTCTCCACCCCTTCCTTCCATTTCAAGACCTCTTATATGTCAGGCGTACATTATATGTACTCTAATCTGCCGTCATAATGACATAGAAGTCTCTGTGGATGCAGTCATGAACTATTTGGGGGGCGGAGGAGTGTGTGGGGGGGCGGGAGGACAATCGGATTTGCTCCCGGGTGGTTAAAAGAAGTTTAAAATGGAAGAAACCGGAGGGGGAAATGTTTATCTACGAGAGAAGCGGTACCCTTGCTGATTGTATTAATATAGTTTATTGCATGGGGAGTGGAGGGAGCTCCTGTATTAATTTAATGTGCCGCTTTGCCTAACCGAAACCAAAGTAATGTACGGAGTATTAACATGCAGGCATCTCTGCAATAAACGGAATAAAATCGTTTAGCTGTATAGGGATTACAATTGAAAGACTCTCTTTGCTGCCTTCTAGGGGTGGGCCAGAGTTTTGCAATCTAGATAGATTAGCTCTGATACTGCACTAGGCAAAGATTATTGTTAATAGGGATTGTCTGGGCATAATAAATAATTGCAATTCAGCAAGCTGCACCACTCTCTTCGCTCTTTGGTTGCCCAAGGTGGCAGGTTCATATGTAGTTGATTATGTGCCATCAAATTAGTATCAACTCCTAAAACTACATAATTTTTCCTCCATCCCTAATCTGTTCTTTTACCTGAGGTTCACCTCAATAATGCACTCATCTCCATATTGAAATTGAGTCCATCCATCTTGCTGCTGCTTGTCCTTTATTTCTCTTTCCTTCCTTCCTTCCATCTTATGTCATTAGAGCCTTTTCCAGAGAGCTGGGTCTTTGCATAAGATGCCTGAAGAGGGATAGTTTGAGCCTGGCCATTTGTGCCTCCAGTGAGAGAACTCTGGGTGGATTTGCTTAATGGTTTGTTTGTTTTCTTGGTTTTCTATGATATTCTCAGGTATCTTCAACAAACTATGCAGTGCTTGGGTTCAAATCTTATTCTCTTATTTAGACAACTGTAGGGTGGGAATAACTCCAATGGAATAGGTATAGTTAGCTGTCTCCCTTATGATATAAATTAGCAATGTTTTATGTCTTGGAGGTTCTCAGTCATCTAGGTCATGGTTGTCCCAAAGGTGCTTTTTCAAAAGGCAACTGGACTTTTTAAATTTTTCCTTGAAGACGTTTCTCTTCTCATCCAAGAAGCTTCTTCAGTTCTGAACTGAAGAACCTTCTTGGATGAGAAGTGAAACGTCTTCAAGGAAAAAACAAAGAAATCCCAGTTGCCTTTTGAAAAAGCACCTTTGGGAATGTTTTGTTATTCCATTCACTTTAGAATAAATGAATTAAAAATATAGGCAAAATAGTATTAGAAATATAGGATTTTCACCATTGAATTTCCTCACCCAACCTGCTTCCTAGTGAGGGAACATTAGTCACATTAACTGGGGATTCTTGAATTATAACTCCCAACTATTTTATAGGTGTTTGTTGTGGAAGACTGGATTAAGATGGAGAAAAAATAAGGATCAGTTAGTGCAATAAAATGACCCTGCATTTAGCTTTGAGGATTCAGTACCATTAACAAAAATATAGGTGAACAGGAAAGGATCTTACAACAGGATGATAATGTTTTCCATGCTCTTCCCCAACCCCAGTAGAGCCCTAAGCAAAAACAATAAGAAGCAACACATTTGAAATATAGAGATCTCTTATTTATTAACAGCCAAGAGTACTGTTTGGTCAAATACATCAATATTAAAACTGATTTCAAAAGAGGAGTAGAAGCGGCTTTGAAAGGACAGCACCGCTCAGAGGGTAATTAATAGGAACGAAGGGAATAGAAACAACACACACCAGAGTTACAAAGCCTTCTGCACTTTACACAATCCCTTCAATCATAACAGTTACACAACTCTTCAAAACTTAGAAGGTGGCCTCTTTCCAATGCTGGGCAGTTGATTTAGACATCTACATTCTTGATGATACCAAAATGTGGAAAATGTGTAGAAGTTGGGAAAAAGATTGAATTATTAGCAAGATACAGCGGATGGAAGTACAGCACACAGCACTGACTGACAGTTCCAATATTATCTTTGATATACTGATCAATTCTCAAGGACTGAGAAAAGGAAAATGAGGTGAACTTTTAGCTGTATGGAATGATCAACTGTTCGACATATTAAACATCTCATGGCTCAGCAAGTGCCATATTGAATGCTCCTCACTAATGTTCATAATTCAAAATAGAAGAGATGTATGCGGCAGCTCAGTAGGGATTAATGTGATGAGGCTAACAGAGTGAGGCATATTTTAAAGTTGAGTGGATACTCTCAACACCACAACTACAAAAACGCACTAACCAGAAAACAAAATGGCCACCATGCCTCTCAGCAAAAATCTTGGCCTAGTTTTTTTTAATTTGTCTGTTTGGTGAGGTGGGAGCATTATTAAATCCCAATACATATCAACAGGAACTATTAATAAAAAAAAAATCACTGACTAGAAAACTGACTGGATCAACATTCTCTTTATATTATTCTAGTTTGTACCAATTAAGTATTAATATATCTTTTTCCTTTCTTGGATAAAATGAAAGTGATCAATTTAAACCAATGTCTGAAATGATAATACTTTTGAGGGTGTCGGTTTATTATGTGAGGCAATTGTCTCTTCTAGAGAAACTAAATACATTTTTACTCAACACAGGATGGAAATCGTACATGACTTTTCTCATGTATTATACTGAAATCTTGAAAACGAAATTGAAAACCATTGTTCCTATCTGCTTTATCAACTGTTCATCAGAAATATTGTTAAAATTTAAAAACAAATTGAAATTTGTTTTTAAAATTCCCTTATTCAGAAAATGAGATAGTATGAATATCCTGTTTGGAGTAAGACAGACGTCTAATTTATACTCAGATCTATGAATCCCAAATAAGCTGTTGCCAGTTGATACAATTATTACTTCTTTTATTATAAATAAATCGATTTACAATTCTGTTTCTCAATATTATTTTCTGAGGAACTGTGTAAATGTTTTATTGTACATGAATGAAATACATGCAGTCCTCGACTTACAACCATTTGTTTAATGACCATTCAAAGTTACAATGGCACTGAAAAAAGTGATTTATGACCAGTTTTCACATTTATGACCATTGCAGAATCCCCATGGTCATGTGATTAAAATTTGGGCCCTTGGCAACTGGCATATATTTATGACATTTGCAATGTCCTGGGGTCATGTGACCACCATTTGTAACCTTCCCAGCTGGTTTCTGTCAAGCAAAGTCAGATTTACTTAAAATCAGTTAACAACTGCAGTGATTTGACTAGCAACTGTGGCAAAATATATTGTAAAATGGAGCTTAACAAATTTCTTGCTTAGCAATGAATATTTTGGGCTCAGTTGTGGTCATAAATTGAGGAGTACCTGTAAGCAGACCATCTGTTGTTCTTTGTCAAAGACCCTAAATTCTAAGCCACTTATTACAAATGTTTGCATGCTTTTCTGGAAGTGAAATACCCTGTTACTCAGGAATAAGCAAAGGTGTGGACTATGGCTTTTGAAACGGTCGTCCCTATACAACATGCTTCAGCTTTTCAAGGTATCCCAGTGGCTTCTCTCATCTAATACCATTACAGATTGAGGCATCTCACCACTTCTATCACTAGCTGGTTGAAAGACTTAGAAACTATTGAATTCTTAGAAGCACTCCTCAGTTTTGTGCACTTCTGATACAACAGACTACATTTCCCCCTCACCCCAGCTTAAGTGGCTCAGGTTAATGGGAGTCATAACCTTACTTGCATACCTGGAGGGCACCAAACTGAGAAATATGACTGTCTAGGAGAATGTGAAAACAGTGATAGGAGGAAAAATATTGGTAGAATATCTGTCTGTTCTAGATGTCTAAAATTTTTCTCCCTAAAAGAGAATTACTAAGGCATCAATCCTATATCCATTTAGCTTCATTAGTCAAATATGTAGGCGATGGGTAAAGTATATAGGGATTGCACTGTAAAATCTTATTCATTCTCTTCCCCCCCCTCAGTTCTTATTTTACAGCAAGATTAAATAAAAACAAAACCACTAACTTATAGCCAAAATTAGGAAGTGGAAATGAGCAATCTTGCCTCAACTAAAACTATTAGATAAGAACTGTAGCACTCTTTTTCTATAAATATTTGGTATAATCATGTATTGAGAATCTAGTAATGCTTAACCCTTAAGTCTTTTTTCTGATACAGTCATTAATAGTCTTAGAGATGAGACTTATAATTAAAATGATGATTATCCTCTTCTACAGGAGAGTTGTCACTTCCCTTGGAACTAGAAGCATCTGCAAGGTGCAAGATTTAAAACTATAGTAATGGGATGAGAAATCAATTTCAGCAAGTGCTATAAAAATATGGGTAAAAATCCTAATATTAGTATCAAAAGGTCTAATTTTATTTTATTTTTTAAAGGAGGGCATACTTTTGAAGGATTATGATCCTATGCAGAATTTGCTAACATAAAATTTTGGCATAAAAGTTACATATATGTATTTTATTCCAGGATTATAAAACAATTTTTTTCAGTTTATAGTTAATCTTAATTTTGATTCTGCTGAAAATAGCTGGCAGTGTAATCAGCTTATAAATTCTTAGCAAGTCATCCAAATTTTTAAACAATTATAGAATATGTCTAATAAATTGTAATGTTGCTATACCAAAAGTATTGTAAACATGTTTTAGGCCTTTGTAAAACTTGTCAAACATTTTAAATCCAAGAGTAAACTTTTTGAATAAATGTATTTTTCCCATTTATAAAATGCTTCAAACTGCTTTCTAACAAACAGGAAACCTATTGCAGTTGTATAATAAACCAGTTTTAAGCTTGTAGCAAAAATGTAAACATGTTTTAACAAAGCAAAATTATTACAAGTTGGATAGTAAATATAACCTGCTTCCAGGAAGTTTGTAGCAAATTTTCCCTAATACTCTTATTAATATCAAACATTTCATAAACATACATATTGTAAAGCACAAGTTGTCAAACAGATAAATGCATAAGCAAAACTGTTATAAAACCCAAAAAAATTAATTGAAAACAAACAACAAACCTTATGAATAGCTTAATACATTGGCTAATGGGTAACACACTATTATATTCTAGCATCAAACTGCAGGCTCTATAAATTATTGTTTCTAGTATGTGGAAGTTTTGTAATAAGATGGTTAGAATATCCTACATTATGTTTACTAAAATTTTACATATGGAATCTGCACATATGACATTTTACAATTTCAACCTACCTAGTCCTATTTTGGACAGAGTGTCAATAACTTAAGGAGGAGTATATCTGAAGTACTTCAGAATCCAGAAATTCTAATCTCACTCTTATCCTGCAAACCTATAACATCTTCTCAGAATATCTTTCAATTAAATAGGGTTTACTTCTAGCTAAATGGATATAAATTCTAGCCTTAGTCATAACTTAAAGCCATTATGAAATTGTAGAAAACTTATTTTTAAACTAAGTTTCAAGTGTTCTGTTCTATTTTTTATCCAAGATCTAGTTTTATAAAGTTGTTTTATAATACAGTCTCCAAAATTTTTAGTTATTTTAATTGGAGCTCATTTGCAACTTTTAGAAAATCTATTATTGAACATATATTTGTAGATATTGTTGATGATAGATTTCCATACAAGGTCTAATTTTCAAACATGGTAACACAGCAGCATTCAAAATGTGTATGAAATGATATCTGTTAAAAAAAATAGTTTTGAATCTATAGTGTAATCAAATAAAGAGAATTAATGGTAGATTTATTTGGAGTCTGGTTGCCACATTTGACAGATAAACTATTACTATTTAGTAATGCTTTTGTGGGGTGGGGGGAAAGGCTGTTTTTACATAAGGCTCGATTTTCAAATGCATAAGTCAAATCTGAAATATGTATCTAAATCTGCATAAATTGCTTTGTAAGCTTCGTGGTTGACTTACAGTAAATCTGTCACTTGTCTTCAATTACTAAGTAAGCATTCTTTCTTTTTTCACACAGTGGATTAAAAAGTTTTTTTTTCCTCTCGGAGATTATTTTTTCAAACAAGGAATGGCTCTGAGAAAAGAGACAAGCTCACAGGTTACCTTCCCTCCCCCCCACAACAGGCATATTCAGGGGAGCCTCACCCACACACTCCCATTTGCTTTGGATGGGAGATGGAATGGTTGCCGGAGAAGTCGGCCCGGAAATGAAGGCTATCAAGAGGTCTTTATCCCAATTGCTGCATCCACCTCATCTTCAGGTTGCAGAGTGTGCCACTGAGCAATAGGTCTTCGGGGATTGGCCAGCATATCAGACCAATGGCGCAGCTCAGTACCCGTGGCATTACAGCCTACAAAGATCTTCCCAATGGCCTCGTTCTTGCCTAGTTTGTCATAATCCAGCACCGTTAGGACAACTTGGACTTTCTACAGAAAGAGAAAAGGTTGGTCATCAGCATGAAAAGTAATTGGAGGGACGTATGAATTCAACTGCCTTTCCTACCACTGTTGCCCACTGTCCATTTCTGTTTTTAACTTCTGTTTCTCCATCTTGAGTTCCAAACAGAGGTGTGCGGCCTAGAGAGTCCAGCTTGCAGAAACAATGGCAGAGAGGGGGAAAAATATGTTGGTTTGAACCCATCGCTTCTCCTCTTTCAGCTTCACAATCAGAGATGGGATTCAGCCGGTTCGGACCGGTTCAAGCGAACCAGTAGTGAAAATTTTGAGCAGTTCAGAGAACTGGCAAATCCCACCACTGGCTGGCCCTGCCCTTGCCCACCAACTCGACCACTCGCCCCGCCCACCCATTTGCTGCTCACCCCACCTACCCGCTCACTGCTCGCCCTGCCCACTCGCACCTGCTTGCCCCGCCCAGTCACTCCTCATCTCGCCTCCCTGGCATAACTGTTGCTTGTTTGGCTCCTTGCTTGCGTTGACCACAGTCTCTGTGGGCCAGCCAGCTTGCCTGCCTTGTCATGTGGCACCCACAACCCAGCTGGTTTCCTCACCTGCTTTCCTGGCTCCCCAGCCATCGCAGCTCGCCTAGGCCATCTCCGGTTCCCTCACCGCCTTGCCCACTTTCCTGGCTCCCCAGCTGTCGCAGCTCACCTAGGCCCTAGCCTAGACCATGTAGTGCCCGCAGCCCAGCTGCTCTCTGGCTTCCTCGCTTCCAATCTAAGCCTTCACCACTCCATAGTTAGGTAAGTTTCTGTTTTACTTACATCTCACCCCCAGGGCCGTTGAATGCATTCCCCCTGGGAAATCTATGCTTGCTACCCACGCTCGCCTAGAGAACCCTGCCCTGGCCTCAAACTACACCCTCCCCTTGGGCCGAAGCAATTTACTTGGTCTGCAGCCTGCCGCACTCAGCTGAAGGGCTGTGGGGGTGGCAGCATGGGGGGAGCGGGAGCACAGGGGGGCAGTCTTGGCATAGGTGGGCTGAAGTGGTTTGGGTAACATTCTTACCTTACTGTCCCATCCGTAAAGCGCTGCAGCGGAGACAAGCAGCCAGATCGGGCCATTGTCTCGGGAGAACATGTGGAGCATTTCCTGAGGCTTGCTGTGCTGAGAAAGATGCTCTCCCAGCAAGAGCAGCAGTGGAGAGAAGCAGCTGCTGACCCAGAGAGCACATGGAGCCGCTCCACATGTTCTCCGGGTCGGCAGCTGTTTTCTCTCCACCGGTGCTCTTGCTGGGAAAGCGTCTTGTGCAGCACAGCAAAATTTAGCAACCATGAGTTGCCGCTTTGGGTCCTGTAAGTCCTATCTGGAAAGCGCTGCGGCAGAGAGAAACAGCATTCAACCTGGCTGCTTCTCTCTGCCACAGCGCTTTCCAGATGGGACTTAGAGGAAAGCGTCAGCTCATGGCTTCTAAATTTCACTGTGCAGCACCAGACGCTCTCCCAGCAAGAGCAGCGATGGAGAGAAACAGCCGCTGACCCGGAGAGCACATGGCACTTCTCCCCAAGCGCCCAAGGCATGCCCAGCACCAACAAGGGCTGTAAGAAGCAGCCGTGAGATTAAGCAACATTTTGATAGGTGGGAGGCCTGAGAGAAAATTCCTCTCCTGAGGGCCGCCCACCCAGAGCACCACTGCTGCCTCTCTGGAGCTCTCCTTCCACCGCCGCTGCCATCGCCACTCTGGAGCTCTCCTTCCATCACCACTGCCATTCTGGAGCTTGCCTTTGGGATGGATCAGTAAGTTCTTGCTTTGCTTCCCAGGAAGGTCTCCATCATGGAGGACTGTGTGCCCAGACCAGGCGCTTTCTCTCGGGTCTCCCACCTCGCATGGGAAGGAGGAAGGAGGAAGTATGTGGTGGGGAATGCTGCCTGCAGTTCTTGCAGCCAAAGCCGAGATATCTGCGAACTTGCATATATATGAGGTCTTCTGCCTTGAGAAGAAGGTTGAACTATAAGACCTTTAAGGTACCTTCTGATTCTAAAGTCTCCAAAACAAGGGAATTTGCTTAAATTATGTGTGTGTGTGTGTGTGTGTGTGTGTGTGTGTGTGTGTGTGTGTGAGAGAGAGAGAGAGAGAGAGAGAGAGAGAGAGAGAGAGAGAGGGAGGGAGGGAGGGAGGGAGGGAGGGAGGGAGGGAGGGAGAGATGTGGCTTCTTCCGGGGTGCATTTTGGAGAAATGCTAAAAGGACAATCAGTTTGGGATTAAATTCCAAATGAAATTGGGTCTTCAGAGTAAGGAGAGATGAAGAACTTTCAACTGCAGGTTTCTAAAAATCTTATTAAAATGAATGTCTAAAGCAGTGGTTCTTAACCTGGGGTGCGTGCACCCCTGAGGGTGCAAGAGAGCATTTCCAGGGGTGCGAGAGAAATTTCAAAATTAAAAAAAAAAAAAACGAACGAGGCGACCGTGGTTTTATGTTTATATATATATATATATATATATATATATATATATATATATATATATATATATATATATATATATATATATATATATATATATATATATATATATATATATATATATAAACATAAAACCACGGTCGCCTCGTTCGTATTTTTTATATATATATATATATATATATATATATATATATATATATATATATATATATATATATATATATATATATATATATATATATATATATATATATATATATATAAACACGGCATTTGTTTATGCAATAAATGTTTTTTTCTTAAATAAAAAATATACACACATTTTTTAAGGGGGTGCAAGAGCTTATTTTCATATTCAAGGGGGTGCGGACCACTAAAAAGGTTAAGAACCGCTGGTCTAGAGGCAGGTCTTTAACACATTAGTCCAGAGGGAGCAAAAGAGATAGGGCCCCAATAAGGGTCTTAGCTATTTAGTTCAGGAATAACAGAGTTGAAAGGGACTTTGGAGGTCTTATAGCCCAACCCCCTGTTCAGGCAGGAAAACTGAGGATGCCAAAATCTGAGCGGAGGGCATGGGAAAGGTGTCAGAATAACAGAATAATACTTAGAAGTGACTTTGGGGGGGGGACCCTATACCATTTCAGAGAAATGGCTGTCCAGTCTTTTCTTAAAAACTTCCAGTGATCAAGCACCCAGAACGTCTGGAGACAAGTAATTCCACTGGTTAATTATTCTCACTGTCAGGAAGTTTCTCCTTAGTTTTAGGTTGCTTCTCTCTTTGTTCAGTTGCCATCTATTGCTTCTTGTTTTGCCTTCTGCTTCTTTGGAAAATATATTGCTCCCCCTTCTTTATGGCAGCCCCTCAAAAGCCTGTTTTGTGATCTGCCTATCACACTAATGGGCAAAGCATGTGAGCCATTTTCTCCTTTCAGTGATCCATAAAAGTACATCTATAGTATGTAGATGCAGATAATAAAGTCGAAAAAAGGTGAACAACATTTTTACAAAACTATAGATACATTGAGGCCGGGCGTGACAAGGAGTGGCTGGGAGGGGAGGGGCCGGGTGAGGCACCCCTCGATGTGAGGGATGTTGAGTTGGCCACACCCACCCAGTCACATAATCACCCAGCCACACCCACCCAGTCACATGATCACCCAGCCACTCCCACCCAGTCACTTGACCACCAAGTCACGCCCACCCAGTCACATGTCCACCAAGTCATGTCCACAGAACCGGTAGGAATTTTTTTTTGAATCCCACCACAATTATCTGAGTTTTCAAGACCTTGGCTTCCAAATAGTTTGATCCTTCAGGTCAAGTGAAAGCTAACAGTGACAAATTAGCCAACAGTGACTCTTGTCATTAAAGCATTATCTTGGAGTTTTGCAAAGGGTTACAGTTCTAAGGGTTTTCATTCTCTAAGACAGGCAAATTATAATAACCGTAGCAAACTCCACGCCATTCTTTCCCAGTATGTTAGACATTGGGTATATTGACCTTAACTTTGGCAGGAAGATGCCTTGTTAATTCCTTAAGAACATAGATTCTGGAATGAGTTACAAAGAGCTTGGTCTTGCAGTATGAACAATAGCAAAGTAGCTTGGAAAACAAACTAGTTCAAGGTCTTCAAATAAAATGCATACAATAGTTCAGTAATTCTTGTTTTGAAACAAATAGTGCCAATTTTGGACAGATGAAAGTGACTGGAAATAATTGGAGTGCATTTTCAAGTGAAATGGGATTGCAGGGAAGGAAGATTTACCTGGATTTGTTCAAAAGGCACCTCAAAACTGAAGGATTCATTATAATAGGGATTCAGTGTATTTTTCTTGATAGTTGTTTTCTTCTTCTTGATACGTTTCCCTCCCTGCATGAGATGAATCTTCACATATGGATCTTGGGTAGGATGACAAAGTGGAAAAAAGGTATGAAAATGCTTTATGATTCTTTTATTCCCAATACCCTGATTAAGAAAAGTACTTTCTGGAAAATCAACAAAGGGCAAAATAGTTGTATTTATGTATGCATTTTCATTGTTGACCAAAGTTTTAAAGCATTCATTGAGCAGCCAAATCAAGAAAGAATGCTACATACGTTCATTCCCATATGTTGAACAACTGTTGATCTAAATTAAAGGACCTGGCTCATTTCTCTGTCTTTTTTTAAAAACCTACAAATTTTGGAGAACCAGCTGAACTATGCAGTATTGAATAGGTAAGTGGCCTTATTTCCCCCTGCAACCCTATTTTTCATATGAATATTATATATATTCACAAGCTCTTGAGAATTGTATACAGTGAACCCTTGCTATATCGCGGTTCACCTTTCATGGTCTCGCTGCTTCACGGATTTGCATCGTGCATTGTGTTCTGCATTCTGATTGGCTAAACAGTCTTTCCACTTCTTCTGATGCAGCGGCTCAGTCAGAAGAGCAGTGAAATACACGTGAGTCACTATTTGTCCTTCTGTACTTTGTATTTTTTTTCATAATCATTTTTCATTTTCTCCCGTTCTAATCCAATGACTCGGGTCATGGTGGGGCAGTGCTGATCTCCGCAATTTGAAGCCTTCAGTTCGTATTGATGATTAAAATTATTATTTTACAGTACAGTAGTTATTTGTAAAAAAAAATGTTTATACAGTACTTTTATTTGTTAAACAAATGCTTGGGTCTGTAAAAAGGTTTTGTTCTTTGGTTTCAATGTATTATGGAGTATTTCATTGTATAATAATTGTAAAAAAAAATAAAGGTTACTACTTCACGGATTTTGCCTATCATGGGTTCTTTTTGGAACTTAACCCCCGTGAAAAACGAGGGTTCACTGTACTTCATTACTTCTCCTCACCTCTTTTCCCATGGGGACAGTTTGCTTTTATAACCAGGAAAAGTTGAAGCCAGAAATTAAGAGAGAATAGCAGGGTCCCCCAAAGTGATCATATGGAACATTAAAATGTTCAGCAATTTAAATTAAATCTAATGGTTTAATTCTTACCTGAAAGCCCTCCCACATCCATCTTTTTGAGATTTTTGGCTTCTAGCACAATCACTGTCAGTTTCCCAGCTGTAGGGACATATCGGAGTGAAAAACAAATGTCTCCCAACTTCTCATGCTATAGAAAGAAATGAACAATTATTTCAAAGCTAGGATGGATATTTCTCATAAGATATTGATGCCATTGTCAAGTTCTTGATTACCATTCAAGAAGATAATTGATTATCGGTGAGTTGGGTTGGTTATTACCCCAGTCACGTGATAGTTTTCCAAAGAAAAGCATTTCCCATTTCTAATATATATAAAGCCACTAAGACAATTTTCAAACCACCTATCAGTTAGAGCTTTTTATCTAAAGTTCTGCACAAGTTCTTACCTCCTCCTTCTCTGCTGACTGCAGATCTCGCCACTCCTCGATCACATGCGCCAAGTCCACGGTGTTCATGGGGATACGGATCTCACCAATGACATCATGCTTGGAGAAACGGTCAAAGTCGTAGACGGCCATGACAAGAATCTTACCACCAAGTTCTGAATAAGGGACCTATGCATTAAACATAATGGAGATGCAGGGTTAAATCGTGGTCACTTTCAGTTGAGCATTTGTTGGTAGGTGAGGGATTAGAGTAAGGTGACCAGATTTTTTTTTAAGCGGGACACCATTGACGGGGGGTGGGTTTCTAGGGGAGCAAGACGGGAGGGGTCCGTCTCATCCTGCAGCTTTGTGCACCCCCCCCAAACACTCCCCCCTTCATCGCAGCCAGGGTGGGTTCCTACTGGCGCAGGCTTACCTGTTCGTCGGCGTAGAGCCGATGGAACTGGCGGCGGTTGCGGCGCGGGGCTTCTCCTACCTGCTTCCCGCCCGGCTGGACGCCGCCATTCGGGTTATTTTGTCCTCTGCGCATGTGCAGAGGACAAAATAACCCAAATGGCGGCGTCCAGCCGGCCGGGGGAAGCGGGCGGGAGAAGCCCCGCGCCGCAACTGCCGCCAGTTCCATCGGCTCTACGCCGAATGAGTGGCCGGGCCGAACCGGCAGGAACTCATGGCACTTTGCATTACCCAAAAGAACAGATCTCCTTTGTTTATTTCATGGTTAAAAGGTGGGAATCCCTGAATAGAGATTTGCAGAAGCCCTAGAAATGATGGGATGTATCTCATTGAAGAGAAGAAATACAAAAGAAACAAACTAGCAAATTCAAATTAAAAAGCGGGACTTTTTTGAAATGACGCGGGACGCGGGACAAATTGCTAAAAAGCGGGTCTGTCCCGCCAAAAGCGGGACGTCTGGTCACCTTAGATTAGAGGTGTGAAATGAAGGGAAGTTCCACAGTAGATGAGGGAGGACCAGAGCTAAAAAGGAAGATGACAGGGTGCATGTAGAAGAAATGTATTTGTTTAGTTTTGGAAATTTGGCCAAGAGAAAAGAAACACGAACTTACTTTAAAGGTGAAAGATTCATTAAATGTAGGGTTGAGAGTTTTGCGATGGACTTTGGTTTCAAACTTTTTCTTCTTCTCTGGAAGCAGGAAGACTTTGACATAAGGATCGGAGGTACCCCCAATGTCCAGCGCTGGGAGGTCAGCAGCTTGTATAATGCCCACAACCAACTGGGGAGAAATTTTAAAATGAAAACATTCAAACGTAGGAAAATGTCTTCCATTCAGCCAAATCATTGGTCTATCCATCTCAGGGTTTCTCGGTTCCTCTGAGTATATTCTGACAAGCAGGAATTTCCTCAAGCACCTTTAAACATGTCATCACCTTACTCTATCCACAATATTTAAAAAGAATCTAGATGAAGTTATCTTCTAATTCTAATATTTCTGTGCCAACTATTGTCTTTTTTCTCCCACCATTAAGGAGGTAAAGAGAATGTATTTTGTGATAGTAGTTGACCACTAAAAGCAGCTAAGGTGATAGGAAGAAACTGATCTTTTCCAATTATTTTTGGAAAAGGTATGAGCTGGGGTTAGAACCTGGGACTTTCAAACATAAAATGTATATTATTTTGCTGAACTCCTGTATGACATTTCCTTGCACCCTTAATTTCAAATATTGCCAATAGGATAGGACGAAAGGACTGTAATTACTGTAGATAAGTAATAGGGTTAATGAAAGTAAATTGCCTAGCTGTCCTATTTTATGGTGAAATAATCCTTCATTTGATAGAATCCTTTTGGAAATCTATCTAGTTCAAGTTTTAAAAGAAAAGACACTGAAAATGCTCATCCAGAATTGGCAGTAGAAAGAGGACGCCATCTTTCCCATTATAGAAAGCTCTATTGTACTTCCATTTACATTATAGTAATTATTTCTCCATAGGGACGCGGTGGCTCAGGGGCTAAGACGCTGAGATTGTCGATCAGAAGGTCGGCAGTTCAGCGGTTCGAATCCCTAGCACCGCGTAACGGAGTGAGCTCCGGTTACTTGTCCCAGCTTCTGCCAACCTAGCAGTTTGAAAGTACGTAAAAAATGCAAGTAGAAAAATAGGGACCACTTTGGTGGGAAGGTAACAGCGCTCCATGTGTCTTTGGCATTTAGTCATGCCGGCCACATGACCACGGAGACGTCTTCGGACAGTGCTGGCTCTTCGGCTTAGAAACCAAGATGAGCACCGCCCCCTAGAGCCAGAAACGACTAGCACGCATGTGCAGGGGAACCTTTACCTTACCTTTAATTATTTCTCCACATGTATCAATATTCATTAATCAGAATGTGCAAGTAACTTTGCAGAACTTGTCTTTTCTTGACAATGCATTTCTTATTTTCTGGATGGTGCTTGAGCAGCTTCCTAAACTGACAGGAACACAAAGATCAGTCTGCAACTGTCTGAAGCTGAGGCACGTATTTGTCTTGCCCACCTGTGTGCTCTGGAAGTCATAATCAAGAGAGTACTGGAGTTTCCCCAGCTTCTCCTCTGGCTTCTCCACTTCAGATTCCTGTAACAATGATGGATCTAAATCCTCGACCTCTGGCTGTACCTGGAAGGAAGGAAAGAAGGAAATGGTCGAAGTAATCCAAAGAGAAGCATTAGGAATTAAGTAGATGAACAACTTCTGCAACAACTTCTGTTCACCCTTTCTCATTCTTTATCCAATTTTTAATCCTCCATATATGTTGAGATTGTTAAATATGTAAATAATTCAACCCCCCCCCCCCCACTCAACAGAGATACCACAACTCAGAATTTGAGTGCCATCCTGCCTGGCAATTCTGATGGTTATAATCCTTGAAAGGCATCAAGGATGGGGAAAACTGATGTCGCTTGATCAGATGTTACTTGGGCACTGATGCAAGCATTCGGTCAGTGCTAGGTTTACATCAACTTGTATAGGCTCCTACATCCTCTGCTCCTGTGGCCAAGAGGTGGAGTTCTTGCCTCACAACCAGGAGGTTGTGAGTTCAATCCTAAATAGAGGCAGATGTAGGGTCTCCTGCTTGGGCAGGGGGTTGGACTAGATGACCTGCAAGGTCCCTTCCAACTCTGTTAATCTGTTAAACTATGATCCTCATAAACTCAACTCATTGTGAATTTTCCCTTCCATCATACATAAATCTATCAGACAATGCTGATCTTAACAAATGGAAGTTATTCAGATGCCAAACCCTTCAATATTTTAATGCCTGTTCTCCTGCGTGCACGGCAAGTTTCCTCTAAATTCTGGTGAAAAAAGAGACTTAGTATGAGAGTCTTGGGAGCAATGAGAAAATGTACAATAGCAATGAGAGAAAAAAAAACCTCACGCATGGAGGAGGCAACCTAATATTTCTACTAACACTGATCAGATGAATTAGTGCAATTATTGAAGGAATCAGAATAAAAGATGGAAGAAGAACTACTTTGCCACTGGAACAATGCGAATAAAATGGTGGAGAGGATGTTTGAATAAACATTTTGTTTTCCTGGTCCCCTCAGAGTCAGCTTGGCTTAACATAAATAGAACTTTCAAGTTGCTGGCATTCTAGTTTTGACTCTGTGGATTTCTTCTATGGCAGAAGAAGCTTTTTTGTAATGTCTAGCATTCACAAGTTTAACATCTTACAATCACCAGTTAGCTTTCTTCTGGGCAAAAGAATCCTCAAAATTGAGCTGTATTTCCTATCCTCTATATCAGGGGTCTCCAACCTTGGCAATTTTAAGACTTGTGGACTTCAACTTCCAGAATTCCACAGCCAGCTTTGCTGGCTGTGGAATTCTGGGAGTTGAAGTCCACAAGTCTTAAAGTTGCCAAGGTTGGAGACCTCTGCTATGAGTGTCTCAACCTCAGCGACTTAAGATGTGTGGAGAATTCTGGGAGATGAAGTCCACCCATCTCAAAGCTGCTGCAGTTGAGAAACAGTTCTGTAATATTAGGCCTACATTTTTCCCCTTGTAAATATAGAACCCCAGGAACTAATGGTGTGAGAATGACTTATGGAGAAGACTTAAACAGCTCCTTCTTTTCAGTGGTTTGACAGCTGCAAAAACTTCTACAATTCATGTTCCCACTTCATCCTTTTGTTTTTACAAATGGATCTGCACTCAGAAAAATCCATGAGTCAGGTGATTCTACCTGTTAACGGCAGCCTCCTCTACAATGTTATGATTTCGGATTTGAGAAAGGCCAGATTTTCAAGAAAAATGGCGCGTGTTCTTCCACTTTGCATCTGCCTAGTTTTTATTTCCGATAAGGCCCACTTCCCTTCCTTCACAATTCTGAATTCAATTTTCTTTATCTCAAGACTGCCTCCTTGTGTGACATTGTGCAGAAATCATTTAATTGAAACTATTCTGCTTGAGTCAAGATTGAATCAGTGCTGTTTCCAGAGTTTTCCAGAAGGAAAGGGCTTTGGACAGCCTCTCCTCCTCCTCCTCCCTGGAATTGTAGTTCTTCATCTTGCCCCCAAACCAGGTCATTGTCCATCATTTGTTTCAGAAGTTGCATACTGTAATGATACCACCACCAGCATACTGTAATGATACTTATATACCATTGCTCCATCTGCTCCACTATGGCTTTTCTGGTAGGACAATCACAGCTAACATTCCTTCCCCCTGTTACCCACAGTAACTTGAAATACTAGCAACGAAATGTGTTACCTTCTGATATTCCCCTAGACCAGGGGTGTCAAACTCAGGCCCATGGGCCGGATCCGGCCTGTGCTGTGCTTAGATCTGGCCCGCATGGTCACCCTGGAAAAAGCAAAGGACCAGCCCATGGTGCCTCTGCCAATGAAAATGGAGGGTGGGAGGGCTGCACATGGGCTCCATCTTCAGCCGCGATGGCCTCCTGCAGCCCCTTGCCAGCGAAAATGGAGCTCGGGGCCCCCGAGGGCTGCAGGAGGCCATCGCAGCTGAAAATGGAGCCTTGACAAATGACATCGAGTTGGCCACGTCCACCCCGGCCACACACCCCAAACACACCAGCCGGCCCCCTGACGTCAAACACAACCCTGATGTGGCCTTCAATGAAATTGAGTTTGACACCCCTGCCTTAGACCATGGTGTTTTCTCTATGTTGCAAGCAAAAATCCTCAAATGTGCTATTCTTAACTTTGGGAGATATTTGGGAAATAGCAGACATTTTCTCCACTTTTAAGACACTGCATTTTACCCGCTACCCTCTTCTCGGGGTATTGGTTTTATAGCACAGTTTGAAGTCTGTACGATGGGAACAGGCTCATTCGAAGGACAAACTCTGGCCTTTTAGGAAGATCAGCCCAAAACATGCAACATCTAATCATTAATAAATGGTTTTGAAGTCAGGGAGGTTCCTTTATGCAAGATATGTACTGTAGATCCTCAGGTTGGAGAGCTATAGGAAAAAAACACCTCACTGCTCACCTTATCAATGTAGCTTTTGCCCAACTCCTTCACTTCCTTCATGTTGATCTGTGCCTTGACTTTGTCTTTGCCTTTCTTCCCTTTCTTCTTCTTGCCACAGCATTTTTTAAAAGCACAGAAACAGCAGCAGAGAAGCAAGAGGCCAGCAACAATGAGAATGGTGGCCAAAGCCCATGGCGGTACTAGAATGGACGGAAAAGGAGACCAGTGAAAGGAGATGCCACAGATTCTGGAGCAAAGAGGTTGCCTTGTGTTATATTACTTCCTACTTAAATTTGACATTTCCTAATTATCACTAGGAATATCTAATGGGCCTTGGCTGATCTTAATAGGGTCAGACCTGGTTAATATATGGGTGAGTATTGAGGTCAACACAAGCTCAAGAACTCACAGCTGCGACTTCACAAAGTTGTATATATAATAACGATAATCTATTTAATTTAGATGTCAATTTAAACATCTAGCTGACTGTGTGACTAACCATTATAATAAATAATAAATTTATTATGAAATTATATTCTTAATGTGGCAGAAGGGAGAAATTATTAAATATTTGTGGAATCTCACATTTTATGCAGCAACATCTTCTTGTTGATTGAGAAATCAAATGAATTATTGCAAATATTAGCTATATGCTGCAGTAGAAGTATGGAAGACCAAGGTAGTTCTGCTTGGCAGGAAATGGAGTGAACCATTGCAAGTTATATTTAAATGGTAAAAAGTTATAGCAAGTAAATGAAGTGTTGTATCTTGGTGACTATGTAGTAATCATAGGAAGATGGGTGAGAAATGTCAGGATGTTAGGATGTGAAAATGTTGGGTGAAAGTTAATGGATAGTAGTTGGTCTCCCACAAAGAATGAATTTTTGACGCCTTCTTTGTTATAAGAAAAAGAGAGGGGTACATTAGAAGAAACATAATCATATGTTATGTACAATGGAAATGGAGTATTAAAGAAGTGTCACATAAGGGCTTGAACAAGGCATGCAAGCTTATTGGCCTTTAACATTTAATTGGTCATAGTCTGTGCATTTTCTAACCGTGCTTCATGAAAAATGTGCAGTGTTTGAATTGTAAGTCACCCAGAATCCTTGACTCAGTTCGTCAAAGAAAGAAAGAAAGAAAGAGAGAGAGAGAGAGAGAGAGAGAGAGAGAGAGAGAGAGAGAGAGAGAGAGAGAGAGAGAGAAAGAAAGAAAGAAAGAAAGAAAGAAAGAAAGAAAGAAAGAAAACAAACTGATATTGCAACAACTGCACAGCCTGTAGCTTTGGTGGCCCAAGAAAGAACTTTTGTGGAATTATAAAAGATAGCCTTACAAATAATCAGTATTAAAAATAAGGCTATGTATAATAAAGTATTGAAAAATCCAGGTCATTTGATTCAAATAAATCAGCCTTGGTAGTTTCAATTGGATTCACCCTCCAGTTTGAAATGTGATATTGGAAACAGCCTAATTCCACCTACTTGGCAGTTTCCCCAATTTGTTCATGAATTTATCTTTCATGTCTGAAAAAACGTTCTCCTTGGAGGGCATCTCAGTGGCATTGATGGAGGGCTCCATCTGGGATTCTGTCACTTCTGAATCCATCTTGGCTGACCTCCGTGCTGCATTCATTGTGGAATCTGGAAAGTGAGAGTGAAAAGGCAGATAATTTATGTACTCTCTTGACAATTGCTACAGGTTTAATCTAAATCTTTGATTCTTCTTCTTCTTCTTTTAACATTAAATAATGCAATCTAAGAGGGAAGTGCCTTTACAAGGGCATCTTCTCCCTGCTCCTCATAACCTTTCCCCCCCCCTTCTTGAAATGACGTTTTTAATTTTCCCCTGTTTCCATAGAAGGAGGAAACAAAGAACAAGAGGAGGTAGTGTTTATCAGGATCGTTTTACATGACTAAGAGGTCTGGAGGTTGTTCTGTTTCCTATTTTCTTCTCATTATTTCCTGTCAATGGCCAGGGTAAGATTGAAACCCCAAGCACTGAAATATCTCCTGGCATTATATTTAAACTGGCTGCTTTATTTCTTATAAAATTTAAAAGAAGATCAATTCAGATGGTTTTTAAAGTACTGAAACAGACATTAGATGCAGGCAGTCCTCAACTGATAACAGTTTGTTTAGTGACCATTCAAAGTTATAGCGGCACTGGAAAAAGTGACTTATGACCGTTTTTGACACTTATGCTGTTGCGGCATCCTCATGGTCATGTGATCAAACTGCAGATGCTTGGCAATTGGCTCATATTTATGATGGTTGCAGAGTCCAGGGGGTCACGTGACCACCTTTTTGACTTTCTGATGAGCAAAGTCAATGGAGAAACCAGATTCACTCAGGGGTGGGTTCCTCCTGGTTCGGACCAGATCGCCCGAACCGTTAGCAACCCGCTGGTGATGTAATTTTGGCGTCACGGATCCGGTTCTGTCTGTGCTGGTCCGTGCTCGCAGCCATCTTTTTTTAAAAAAAAATTGGCCGATTTTTCTGACTTTGGATGGTTTCACAGCGTTTTGTGCTGTGAAAAAAGCCCCACCCCCACCCCTGGGTTAATACTGACCTTTATTTCTTCACCTGAAGCACATCTGATGAGCTCCTCCGCTGTGTTTTGGGCTGAATCCACCTTCTGAGCATGCGCGGAAGTGGAATTGCACGAGGGGATGCGACCTGAACCGATGGTGAAGGTAAGTGAAACCCACCCTTGGATTCACTTAACTATATTACTAACTTAACAATTGCAGTGTTTCACTTAACAACTGTGGCAAGAAAGGTTGTAAAATGAAGCAAAACTCACTTAACAAATGTCTCATTTAGCAACAGAAATTTGGGCTTAATTGTGGTCTTAAGTTGAGGACTACCTGTAATGGAAAGAACGAAGGGTAGATTTGCTGCTCTTTTGGGATGCAACAATACTGAATAGCTGCAATATCTTTGTAATATCTCCCTATGTGGCCTGGTCCTAATACTGTATTTGAAGCAATTATAATAGAACATAGGAGCAAAAGCAACAGAGGAAAGAGGATTAAGTTCTACCATGTATTTTTTCCAAACTTGCATTTTGACAATAACACCCCAAAACCTTTTATCACTCCTAGCTCTGGTACCAAGAAGTATTCTGCTGATAGAGTGCAGGATTAAATAATAGTCTCATAAACCATGAAAGTCTTGGGCTTAATCCATCTTCAACTCTTGTGGTCCTCTCTCCCGTTTTTCAGTGAGGAGGATTATACAACTTTCAACATTCTTCTAAGAATTCAAGAGATTCTTTAGATGAAGTTAGACTTGCCCATTATTTGCTCTAAGCCACTGTGCAACACATCTAAAGCAGCAACTTCATATTACATTGTGCACAACACAGAGATATTCTCCAACACAAAGGGCCTTTCAAATACAGTGGATTGAAATTCCTGTCATCCTTAGTGATGGTTGCAGACGATGGGTTTTACCAACACATCTGAAAGTCACCAAGTTGGGGATGTTTATCGCAGTAAAGTTTATTTTCACCCGCTACTTTTTAGTTCATTGAATTCCCAATGTTTCTTCATGTTGGCTTCATTTTCCATTCATTATTTCTGCAGTTCATTCTTCTCTCTCCCCACCTGATTTCAGTTGAGTTCTAAGTCAGCCCCTAAGTGACATAAATTTGCTCCTCCCATTGTTGGCCAGGAAATTGGACCGACTAAGTTTCAGGGAGCTTAGGAACTGTTCATTTTACAGCCAATTTTGAAAAGGAGTCAGCCCTGAATTGAACTTAGTAGAGCTTTCCAACTCATCAGCTGACCCTGGTTTTCTCTCATCCTCCCACAATGACCTTTCCACGAACTGTACACTCTGCTTCATGCTGTTCATTCAGTCCAAACAGTGTCTCTTACGTAAAGCAAATTAAAATAAACAGGAGGGAATGGCAGGAGAGGAGAGAGTTATTAGCATAAATGAGATGCCTGACTTTTCCCATACGGTTTTGCTCTTCCACTCACTTTAATTATAAAAATGAACGGAGCTTAATTTCTTTTCTTTTCTTTTCTTTTCTTTTCTTTTCTTTTCTTTTCTTTTCTTTTTTTCTTTTCTTTTCTTTTCTTTTCTTTTCTTTTCTTTTCTTTTCTTTTCTTTTCTTTTCTTTTCTTTTCTTTTCTTTTCTTTTCTTTTCTTTCTTTCTTTCTTTCTTTCTTTCTTTCTTTCTTTCTTTCCTTCCTTCCTTCCTTCCTTCCTTCCTTCCTTCCTTCCTTCCTTCTTTCTTTCTTTCTTTCTTTCTTTCTTTCTTTCTTTCTTTCTTTCTTTCTTTAAATTTACTCTACTGCAGCCACCCCAAATGACCACATGGAACTCAACTCTCTCTACTTGTTTGCCAGCTCACCTGTCAACCTACTCAACCAGTCTGCTCTTTGACCTCATCTGTCCAAAGAGATCTTTCCTGGTACACAATTTCAGTTCAGATCCCAGTTGCAGCCCAGCATGCAGAAAACCAAATGACAGAATAAATTATCCATGACTAACTTTCCACAAGTTACGTTTTTTATTGACCTTTAAAAAAAAATTAAACAGCCCCCATTTGTTATTTGGAGCATTACAATCTGTGGTACAGATTTACTTCCTCATCTCTTCTTTGTGAGAATGTAACTGCATTGCCTCGAGCATAAATGTCTCTCAAGATTGGCACTTTCTAAATCAATGGTCTGGCGCCAGTGCATCCATTCATTTGCTAAATGGAAGTCCTTCAAGCTTCTGATTTCATTCCCGTCAAGCACAGATGTGTGTTTCCCCTGTGGTTTGTCTATATAACATACACATCCAATTTCAATCATTTAATTCCCTTCTCTTCCACTGACTTATTCCAATTGTGTTACAAGCTTCCTCAAAGTATTCCAAAGGCCATATTCAGTCCTTGTATTGCCCATTTTGATTTAGTCTTGTTGCACTGTTATATTGCAACAGAGCGTCCAAGATGATCAAAAACCACCCTTGTCATGAAGACCATGTCTAACCCAACTGCTCATAGATCCTTCGTCATTCTAAAAGATGCCAGGAGAAATGGAAAAGGTTTAAAAGACCCTTTTAGCATTTTCTTCAAACAAACAAAAGTGGAAGCTGAGATTCATTGGAGAGAATGAAATTGCTATTTTTCAAAGAAGCAACTGTAGTATGTTTCTGTGATGGAAGACAGATGCCTTCATGGTCTGAAAGGAACATCCAGACTTCCAGAAACATGCCTGCAGCTATTTAGCAATTTGGAGGCTGGAGATCCCATAAAGAACAGAAGGGCTAAAGGCAACAGATGAGACAGCAACTGGCAAGTCTAATGTCTCTATATAGTTAGTTAAGCCAAAATTCTGACAGATGAGTGGAGGGCAAGCATCATCTAGCTAACTTGAAGTTGAGAGATTTTTCCATGCAGGGCAGGAGGGAATAATTAAATTAAACAAGCATCTTGCTAATAGAGAAGAAAAACTAAAAAGAACATACAAATAAGCAGTAAAAGAAACACACACATACACGCAAAACTAGAATCCCTAAAGCAAGCAAAGAGCAATTTTGGAAAACAGAAAGAGTTTGTAATATAAATTCACTGTAAATAATAACTCACAATCTGAACAATTTAAGATTTTAGCTTCTAAATTATTGCTGATACACACTGGATAACTGAAAAGGTCAAAGAACACCAAAAAAAAAAAAACCACAATGAAGCATTATGAAGATGATAAAAGGGCTTTTGATTGTGTTAATCATTTCAAGCTGTGAAATGTGTTTAGAAAAATGGGGATCCCTGAATATCTCATTGTCCTCATATTCTCATCTTTCCTATTACCTACTTCTACTGGCATCTTATGACTATCATTTTGTTGGTTGCATCTTATGATTTATCATTTTGTTGCTTGTATGTACACTGTGAGCTTATGCACCGGAGACAAATTCCTCGAGTATCCAATCACATTCCTTCCATTCCATTCCATTCCATTCCATTCCGTTCCGTTCCTGTTCCTGTTCTTCTATTCTATTCTATTCTATTCTGTTCTGTTCTGTTCTGTTCTGTTCTGTTCTATTCTATTCTATTCTATTCTATTCTATTCTATTCTATTCTATTCTATTCTATTCTATTCTCTACATATGGGTCAGGATGCCACAGAACAGGCAGAAAAAAACAATTGATGAAATAGATTTGCTCCAGGTTGGCAAATGCACAAGACAAGACTGTGTATTCTCCCTTATTTATTCAGTTTATATGCTGAAAATGTTTTAAAGGAAGTGGGATAGGAAGAAGATGAGTGTGGTTTTAAAATGGAAGGAAGAAACACCAATAACCTTGCTATATAGACAGCATTACTTTAACAACCATAAATGTAAAGATTCTGCAAGCTCTAGTCATAAAAGCCAAGGAATACAAGTGAAAAATGCGACCATAAAGAAATCCAGACTAACAACAGCAGGTATAACATCCAACCTTAGAATCGACAAGGAAGATATTGAAGTGGTAAATAGTTTTTGACTCTTAGGTTCAGCCATCAAGGAACAAACAGTCAAGAAATATTCCCAGAGTAGGATTTGGTAGAGCAGCTTTGAAGGCCATGGAAAAGATACACAAGGGTGCAGGGGTGTTCAATCTTGGCAACTTTAAATCTTGTGCACTTCAGCTACCAGAATTCCCCAGCCAGCATCTTTACATTTTTGGCTGTTAGAGTAATGCCATCTATATGCAAGGTTTTTGATGGTAGTTGAAGTCCATAGGTCTTGAAGTTGCCAAGGATGGATACCCCTGTTGTAATGTGTAAAACCTACAAAGATCAGAATACTGCAAGCAATGGCATTCACTGTGACACTCTGTGGAAATAAAAGTTGGATTCTGAAGAAGCAGGATTGAAAAAAATAATGATGCTTTTGATGTTGGGAAAAAACTCCTGAGAATACCTTGGATAGCAAAAACAAACTGGTTATAGAACAAATCAACCTAGAGAGACCAGGCTCATATTAAACCACTTTAGACACACTATGCAGAAACCCAGTTCTCTGAAGAAGGCTTTAATGCTGGGAATGGTGGAAGGAAAGAGAAGAAGAGGACGACCAACAGCAAGGCTGATGGACCCAGTTAAAGTGGCAATGGGTGCACCATTGGAAGACCTGGAGGGCCAGTTAGGGGCCAACAAATCACGAAGGAGAAAATATATCTGGGTGGTTGTTAACTCTCAAAAGTGACTTGCAGGCACATAATTTCTAAAAAGACTATTCATAAAATGGTTTTGCTCCACTAGCCAATTCTTCTTGATTGCCTGGCTTATTGCCATTTAAATATATAATAATATACCATTATTCTATGATACATATTTTCTTTCTTCAGATCAGTGCTCCCCAACCTTTTTGGAATGGCGGACTGGTGGGAAGGGGGGGGGGAGAATGGCAGGCACGTGCATGAGCATGCACACAAGCATATGCAATTCCATTTGAGTAAGTAGTGGGTGCGCACACGCCACTTCCACAAATGGAACTTCGCATGTGAGCATCAGTGGAGCTGCACACATGCATGTGCTTCCCAGTCACTTGCATGACCTGGTTGGGGACCCCTGCTTTAGGTGATCTACCCTTGAAATGTTATTTCAAAATTCCCCCCCTCCCCAATGTATTCCTTGCTGAATTGTGGTTGGGTGATTATTCCATAAATGAGGTCACATATAATACTATGCTATAAACCATGCTTAACAGATCACAACGGCTAAGTTCATAGTACTTGCCAGGCTAAACCATAACTTAGTAATAACTTAGTGCAGTAAGCAAGTTCGGAAGGCAAGGACTTGCACGTGAAGAAATGCATCTCCAACTGAACCAGAGCATATGTGTGTATGTGTGTGCACACATGTGGAAGTGGATCTGTAGCATTTGTTTGTATTAGCATACTGTATTTCCTAAGAGCAGTAAGTCACAGCTTGAATCTGTTATTGGGTTTTGGCTTAGCCTGATGTATTCACAGATGTATTCTTTCTTTGACGTTTCTGCTGTTGTTTCTAATTTGGTTTTATGTGCTATACGGTATATCTGCAGAGTTTCAAAACCGTAACAGCTAAAAAGGAAGGAGAACACATCAGACACTGACCAAACAAACCATCATTGCTTTGTCTAACTACAAACCTGTGGCTGGACTCGCAGAACATGTTAAGCCAGAAGACAGTTTGTTTCTTTGTTTCTGCTTTAGCTTTTTGTGTGAATGTTGACATTGTAGTTTGTAAATTATGACTTTGAACCTATATATTACACATGTTTGACAGCCTAGATTCCTTAAGAAAACAGTGGCTAAAGCAGTGACTTAGCATGAGATGAGACAAGAAAGCAATATTTAAAAACTTAACATAAACAAGCTCTCTCTGTTGCTGAGTATAAGAGTAAAATCACTGGGTAGGAGTTGTGTGCAAACAGATTTTGGCTCAGTATTAAAAGAAATGCCTAAGGTTTTTTTTTTTGGCAGTAGAACAGATTGAGTCTCCTCCACTAGAAATAATTAAGCAGATACCAGATAGTTTTCTGTCAAGGATGCTATGAATTAATTCTGAATTATAAATCCCTAACTGAGCAAAAGGCTAGGCTTAATGACCTTCATGATCCCTGCCAAATCCGCCATTTTTCATTGTCATGCTAATTTGCTAAATATAAGATCAGAATGGGGGGAGGGAGCTTACATTCCATTATATAGGATAAACATTTTGCACCTTTCTCATTTTAGTGAAAGTAAGGCAAAATCCTGTTTTACTCTAAAGGAGCATCAAATGAAACAGCATCTGGTTAGCAGAACTAAGAGAAATCTGAGACTTGTGCCAGGGAAGTGGCAATGCAATGAAGAATGTGCTTTACAAATATATTTGGAGGAATACTGTAATATAATAGTAAGGACCCTTGTACTGGACTTTGCACTAAATCAAACTGAATTGAATAGCGAGGGCCCGCTATTATGGTAAGGACAGCTTTAGTTACAAAAATCAACAACATGGATAAAGCAACAAAACAACAACAACAGACAGTTCCATTGGTTTTCTCCAATATTGCAGACTTCTCCCAGATTTGCCTGCAAAATTATCCCAGAGTGTGAGACTAAGGGCGAGGCTGAACTGAAATCCAAACAAAATGACTGCATAAAAATGAAGAAATAAATAATATTTGTTTGAACGGCGGCTGTTTTTTCCACGCGAGCATACAATACCCCTGAGTGCTTTCTTGCTTTCTCTTGTGTGCAAGCATTCAAACACACCCCTTTCACATAGCTTCTCTCTATTGTGGCAAGCCAACAGGCACCTCAGGAAAGCTGCCAGAATGGCGGGGACGGACATTGGAAGAAAGGAAGATGCAACCGCCAGGGCTCTCTGCTTTACAAGACGTGGCACAGCTGCTAATTGGATGCAACATCTCTCCGGACATTTAACAGAAGAGCAGCAAAGTGAACAAATAAATAAAGTAAATAAATAAATTAAACAAACAAGCCAACTTCAAGAAGGCGGGTGCTGCAGGCCCAGGTGATGAAGAAGCGTCTTCAAATAACAGAAGGGGACGGTGCTCAATTTCAGGACCTCGGACAGAGGCACCACCTAACCAGATTGGGATTATGCAAAGTTCCCTTAACTGGAGAACCAAATTCCTCTCCTCCTAAATTCTCTCTCTGATCCTCCTCCTTTTTTAAACCAAATCCTACAAATCCACCACATCCACCATCTCCTCTGACTCCATTTCCTTCCAAAGCACACTCTGACCACACCACTTCCACCATTAATTCAGTAATAGCCCTCCGCTTCTGGTTTTGACAAATTGCTCAGAAAGGCATTCTTCTCTTTCTTTTGTCCCCCTCTCCACCATCACCCCCCTCCACCGCCTCCAGAGACCTTTAGCGTGGGTATGATTTCCATCCTGAATAATTAACAAGGGACAACAGAGCTGGGTGCAAAGGACCAGAAAACTCAAAGGGACAGCTATTTCAGATGATCCACAGCGCGTGCTTGTCTCCATTTCAACCAATCAAACGGACAGATCTATTTCTTCTTCTTGGATAGCCACATTCATCTCCTGCCAAATAGGCCAGGACAGACTCAGGACCTTATAATAAACACTACAGAAGAAGAATCTCTTCTGTGAAAGCCAACTTGCCCTAATCGTTGCTCTTTTTCAAGTGAGAACATGTCTGCAATGTTTCAACTTGAGGCATTTTGGCTTCCTTTTTACTTCTCTCAGCCCCAAATTCTGCCTAGGGTCATGTGGATGAAGGCCACGATCTGTCTTTCAGCACCAATCGCTTGACTTGCTCTGCTGCCTGCATTGATTGCAGATGCTGCTGATTATTGATTGACTGGTTTTTGCAAATGCAATTGTATGTATATGTGACATCCAGTTTCATATTAAAAAACCCAAACAAACTCAAAGCCAATAAATAAAAAATGAAACAGAATTTATTTTCTGAGAGCTCCATTGTTGATCCTTTGTCATTCTAAAGGTAGTCCTTGACTTAACAACAGTTCGTTTAGTGATCGGTCAAAGTTACAACGGTACTAAAAAATGTGACTTATGGCCAGAGGTGGGATTCACTTACCTTCCCTACCGGTTTGCAAATGTGCATGCTCGCTTTGCTCACATGCGTCTCATCTACCCATGAGCACGGCCTTCTGCGCATGCTCAGTGCTCGTGCTAGCCGCTACCAGTTCACGCGATCCAGAGAGAACCGGCTGAATCCCACCACTGCTTACAGCCATTTTTGACCATGTCATTTTTTACTTTGAAAAGCACCCCCTCTATAAAAACATATAAGGAAGATGTAATAGAACAAGACAGGAGCACCAGAGCCCATGCTGCAATAGTAGCGGCTGCCCCTTTTTGGTTCTACTTGGTTCTCCCATTTGGTATTTCTAGGGACATAATGGTTGCTTAACCATACATGAAGGAAACCTAACCAGTTTGTAGTAGTTATGAACTATTAGGTGAATTAAAACCAGACTGTTTGTTGGAAACAAAGCTAAAGTGTAGAGTAAATAGCAATAGAAATAGCTCTTAGACTTATATACCGCTTCACAGTACTTTACGGCCCTCTCTAAGCGGTTTGCAGAGTCAGCATATTGCCCCCAACAATCTGGGTCCTCATTTTACTGAGCTTGGAAGGATGGAAGGCTGAGTCAACCTTGAGCTGGTCAGGATCAAACTGCCAAATTGCAAGCAGCTGGCAGTCGGCAGAAGTAGCCTGCGGTACTGCATTCTAACGACTGCAGCACCAAGGCTCTTATGTTTTGGAAACATAATGTGAAGGCAAAAATAATACCGGAAAAGCTTAATACAGTACTTGGAAAAATCAGTCTACAGTGGCCTCGGTCAGGTCAACCTCTTCAGGGTTGACATGCAGACAATGTTGTAATCAGAAATAAACATCCCTTACAGATACTGCTGGAGAGTAATTTTTAACTAACTGAATTTTTCTTTAACTATAACTTTTCAACTCTTTCCATCTTTGGTAATTTCAAAGAAGGGGGGGGGAAGCAACTTTGCCTGGAAATTTGAACAGGAACAACTTTTAAAAATCAAACTGTACTTGTTAGGTACACCTCATTGATGCATGCTGTTTTGTGAGTGCCACTATTAATAAGACAATTATCATCATTTATTCTTTCCAAATTTTATTTCCCTTTGAGCTCACTGTTAATTGTTGTCTTTCCACTCAGGGATGGATGGATGGATGGATGGATATACATACATTCCATCTAAGAAGTAGACTAAAGTCTGTGAAGGCTTATGCATTGTAAATATATTCATCTCCAAAGGTTTTTTTTGCTGCTTGTGACAAATTAGCCCATCCATCATTCTGTAATCTGAAAGGCTATATAAATATCCTTCTGATCATGTCTTAGCAGGACACAAAATCTGATGGTACTTGCTACACAGGGTTTAGAAGTACACAGGATTAAATTTGGGTCTTACGTGGAATGGGAGATTACCAGATCTGTAGGCAGAACGGGAAGTCAGAAAACCATCCCTGAAAAAGGCAGTACAACTTCATACTGTTGCATGCCTCTGAAGTCACCAAGAATTATAGAAGAAGACTTTAAGCAAGTATTCAATCTTCTCACCTTTTTAGAACTGCAGCACTGAGAGTTTACTTCTTTTGTGAACAGATGAAGTGGCTCCCAAATAGATACAAATCTTAGTAAATATTGCAACACGCTTTGGGGAGAAAACCCCCAAGTTTGGTGCAGCGGGAGTTGGTACATTCTAACAACTCGCTGAAAGTTGGACCATAAGGAAGGCTGAGCGCCAAAGAATTGAGGCCTTTGAACTATGTGCTGGAGAAGACTCTTGCCAAGTCCCTTGGACTGCAAGGCGATCAACCGGTCAGTCCTAGAGGAGATCAACCCTGACTGCTCTTTAGAAGGCCAGATCCTGAAGATGAAACTCAAATACTTTGTCCACCTAATGAGAAGGAAGGACTCACTGGAGAAGAGCCTAATGCTGGGAATGATTGAGGGCAAAAGAAGAAGGGGACAACAGAGAATGAAGTGGCTGGATGGAGTCACTGAAGCAGTCGGCATGAGATTAAATGAACTTCCGGGGATGGTAGAGGACAGGAAGGCCTGGAGGAATGTAGTCCGTGGGGTCGTGATGGGTCGGACACGACTTAACAACAACAACAACAACAACAACAATAACAACAACAACTCTCTGCCTGGCTTTCTCTGACTGATGAAGCTGCTTGGATGAGCAGCAAAACATCTCAAACCAACAACAAAAATTAGTTTGAGTGCAATGACTCAACCTTCAGACAACTCTGTCTGGATGACTGAGAATCTTCATCGACATAACACTTCTCTTCTTAGGAATTAATTAGTGCCCCTGCTTCTTCTACTTTGGACATCATCCTGAGAATGTGTTTGTTCTTTGGTTTGGTTGGTTAATGGCTTTCGAAGCTTATAACGCAAAACTGACGATTGCTCATTACAATATTGAGGCTTCACTCTGTTATATGATTGCATGGTTTCAGATTGAAAGAAGAAGAAGAAAATCTTAAGGTTTTCCATGAAAGCAAGCAGAAAAGTTTCACTTCAGCCTGCTCATTGATGTCTTCATGTTCTATTCATAGAAATTTTTTTTAATTGATCCAGAAGAATGCTTGCAAGTTACATTCCCGAAGTACAGCCTGATAGTACATTTACTATATCAATAATACAGTCGTAGTTTTGGAAGGTTATTTAGGCCATTTGAATCCAATAGGATCATGGAGTTGAAAAGAGCTACATTAGGCCACTTGGGTGCAACATTTTGTTAGATTCATCTCTTGCTGGGTCCAACTTTCCTTTCCCTAACACCGGTTTAAAGAGCCAAATCTTAGTTCTCGGTTTACAACAGTTCATTTAGTGACAGTTTGAAATTACCACATACTGAAAAAAGTGACTTATGACCGTTTTTTACACTTATGACCATTGCAGTATCCCCATAGTCACGTGATCAAAATTCAGATGCTTGGCAACTGACTCGTATTTATGACGGTTGCAGTGTCCCATAATCATGTGATCATTTTTGTGACCTACTGACAAGCAAAGTTAACGGTGAAGCCAGATTCACTTAGCAACCATGTTACTAACTTAACAACTGCAGTGATTTATTTAACAGCTGTGGCATATAAAGTTGCAAAATAGTGGATACCCGATAGAATTAGAAAAATGGGGAAAAATTTGGATGACAAATTGGCAGATGACAATGTCAGTCACGTTCAAGGAAAACCAGTGCAAGATGTTTTACAGGTGGGATTTACCACGATAAGAATTGCGAAAATGTTCCCCAATTCATCAGCCTTGTGTTGGAAATGTAAAAAAGAAATTGGCACTTACTATCATACCTGGTGGACTTGTACAAAAGCTAAGAAATACTGGAATAATATAATAAATTGGATAAAAGAAATAACACAAGAAGATATTATTTGCAAACCTGAATCATTTTTGCTAGGCATTATTGACTCAAGACTTAATAAAGATATCCAATACCTTATCATACACATATTGACAGCAGCTAGAATCATCTATGCACAATTCTGGAGAAACACCGACATACCCAAAGAGGATGATATTATTAGAAAGATAATGAATTGTGCAGAGATGGATAAATTAACAAAGGAACTAAGGGATAAACAAGAAACTGATTATTACAAAGTATGGGATAAATTTTATGACTGGTTGAGAGACAGAAGAAATAAACAAAATAAGACATAGAACCGCTAACCCTGAAGAACATAAGAAAATAACGCTCAAATGATATATTCGCGAAAGTAAATACAACAATGTATATATGTAAAGACTATAGATGTAAAGACTACATAGATATATGTGTATACTAATATATTGCTTTGTGGAAAAAACCAAATTTCTGATAATATCCGATGAAAGCTTATCTTAAATAGGGGCTAAATAGAAAAGCCCCAAATGTTTGTTGAATGTTGTTTGTGTTGAATGCTGTATTGTCACATGTATTTAATAAGAATTTTTTAAAAAGGTTGCAAAATGGGGCAAAACGTCCTTAACAAATGTCTCACTTAGCAACAGAAGTTTTGGGCTCAATTGTGGTCGTAAGTTGAACTGGGATTTTAAATGTACTGAACTGGGATTTTAAATGTACTGAACTGGGATTTTAAAACCATTACAGTTTGTCCTTGACTTACAACCATTCCTTTTAGCGACGGTTCAAAGTTACCATGGCAATGAAAAAAATGACTTACAACCGTTTTTGCACTGCAGTGTCTCATGATCAAAATCTGGATGCTTGGCAATCGGAATACACTTACAATGGTTGCTGGGTCCTGTGATTGCAAGCTTCCCATTCAAAGTCAGTAGGGGAAGCCGGATTTGCTTAACAACTGCATGATTCACTTAACAACTGCAGCAATTTGTTTAACCACCATGGGAAAAAAAGGTTGTAAAATCAGGTGTGACTCACTCAGCAACCACCTTGCTTAACAATGGAAATTCAACTCCCAGTTGTGGTCATAAGTTGAGGACCAACTGTATAAAGATTTCCAGATCCTCTGTGATTGGTGCTGTGTCCTGAAATCACCCTTTTCCCCTGGACACACTCCCCGGCCCCCTCTGGTTTCCTAGATGAATGCACAGTGACACCATCCTTTTCTGAAGAATTTTCAGAGATGCCTTTTCAACCTCGGGGCCTATTTCTGTCAACTTAACCTCTGTGCCTCTCTTCCCATTTGCTCAACTGTTATTTAAGCATTATCAGTTTGGAGACAAGCAGAAGGATGCAAAACATCCTTGGCTGGAGATAAGCCAAGCATTGGCTGTAGCCTCCGTTCATTTGGGAAGGACAGACTAACAAAAAAGAACAGAATAACAGAGTTGGAAGGGAGCTTGGAGGTCTTCTAGTCCAACCCCCTGCTCACGCAGGAAATCCTATACCAGTGGTGGTATAGTTGTTCTAACTGTCTGGAAATTACTCCTTAGTGCTAGGTTGCTTCTCTCCTTGATTAGTTTCCATCCGTTGCTTCTTGTTCTGCCTTCTGGTGCTGTGAAAAATAGGTCGACCCCCTCTTCTTTGTGGCAGCCCCTTAGCACCCCCAACACTGCTATCATGTCACTACCTAGTCCTTCTTTTCATTCTTTATTTGTTTATTTGTTTATTTGTTTATTTGTTTATTTGTTTATTTGTTTATTTGTTTGTTTGTTTGTTTGTTTGTTTGTTTGTTTGTTTATTTGTTTATTTGTTTATTTGTTTATTTGTTTATTTGTTTATTTGTTTATTTGTTTATTTGTTTATTTGTTTATTTGTTTATTTGTTGCTGTTCTTATATGCCGCCCTACTCCCTAGGGACTCAGGGCAGCGTACAACAAAATATAAGAACAATAAAAACAGTAGCAGAAAATAATAGTGATTTAGAACATTGATTAGATTAAAAATGTAAAAAAACCCAAACAACACATTCATACCAGGGGGAGACCTAAGATGTTCAGCGGTCATCACCCTGCCTGCAGGAAGAGCCATGTCTTAATAGCTTTCCGGAAGGCCAGCAAGGTGGGGATAGATCGGATCTCTGTGGGTAGTTGGTTCCAGAGAACCGGTGCCCCCACAGAGAAGGCTCTCTCCCTTGGTCCCACCAAACGACATTGTTTGGTTGAAGGGACCTGGAGGAGACCAACTCTGTGGGACCTATTCGGTCGTAGGGATGTATGAGGTAGGATGTGGTCCCGGAGATAACCTGGTCCATTAAACTAGACATACCCAGTTCCAGCAACCGCTCTTCATATGTTTTAGCTCCGATTTCCTAATCATCTTTGTTGCTCTTCTCTGCACTCTTTCTAGAGTCTCCACATCTTTACAACAATTTCAACATCAGAGATTCATGAGCTTTCTTCTGGATTAACTGAGAGATCTTCTCCCATTAGAGCTGATATTAGGGAACAGTTCTTCATGCATGCTTTTGGAGTAATTTTAAAAATTGCAGGTGGGAACTAATTCAGTAGCCCAATTTCTCCTGTCTTTTCTTTGTAGGAAGTTTATATCCCTTCAAGCCTGAAATTCACTCATCCACTTCAAAACTATCCAGATCCTTTCCCAGGATTGAACTAAGGAGGGAAGGTAGTGTGATTTTAAACAAACCAACACAAACAAATTGTGAACAAAAAAAGGAATGGGCTAGTCATGTGCCTAGCAAAATCCAGGCTCATTATGTTTCTTCCTCCTCCTTGGAAAGATAAATATCTTTAGATTAGCTGCTCTAATTATTTTTGGGCTGGCCGGCTCAAGCACTCTTGCTTTCATTACAGATGGCAGGAAGACGAATTAATTTCATTGCACATAGAAAAATAAAGTTGGATCTTCTAGTCTAACTCCCTGCTTGAGCAGGAAACCCTATACCAGTGGTGGCGAACCTTTTTAGGCTCGCGTGCCAAAAAAGGGGGCGCGGTCGCGCGCGCTCACGTGCCCACACCCATTCCCTCCCCCCCACGCATGCGCACAACACCCCCCCCCATGCTGCCCCCTGCGCATGCGCAACCCCCCCCCCACGCAAAGGCTTACCGGAGCCTGGGACGACGAAACCGGCAAACCGGAAGTGCGAAAAAAACGCACTTCTGGTTTGCTGGTATGCTGTTTTTTGCACTCCGGAGGGTTCAGGGAAGCTCCCTGAAGCTCTGGAATGCAAAAAACTACAAAACAGACAAACTGGAAGTGTGGAAAAGTGCACTTCCAGTTTGTCCGGTTTGTAGTTTTTTGCATTCCGGAGCTTCAGGGAGCTTCCCTGAACCCTCCGGAGTGCAAAAAACAGCACACCGGCAAACCGGAAGTGCGTTTTTTCGCACTTCCGGTTTGCCGGTGGGCAACCCTCGCGTGCTGGCTTCTATGGCTCCGTGTGCCACCTCTGGCACGCGTGCCATAGGTTCGCCACCACGGCCCTATACCATTTCAGACAAATGATTATCCAGTCTCTTTTTGAAAGCCTCCAGTGCAGAGGTGGGTTAGTGCGCAGCTCTGGTAGGGAGTGGCCGTTGCACAACCGCTCCAGAGCCCTCTCTGCCGGTCCACCGCGCGTGTTGCCATTTTTTTCTGTTAATTTTTGGGCGATTTTGCTTTTGCGCATGCACGTAAGCAAAATCGCGCCGAAATCTCGTGAGGGGACACGCGTGTGTGTGAGATTTCGGCGAGATTTTGCCTCCGCGCATGCACAGAAGCAAAATTGCGCCAAAATCTGATGTGCGCGTGCGTCCCCTCGTGAGATTTTGGCGCAATTTTGCTTGCGTGCATGTGCAGAAGCAAAATCATGTGAGGGGGCACATGCGCATAGTGAGCGCGCACCCCGCCGAAACTTGGAGATGCACGCGCAGCGCACCGGCACCATTAAGACGGCAACCCACCACTGCTCCAGTGAGGCTCCAGTGGAGCACCCACAACTTCTGAAGGCAAGCTGTTCCAATGTTTGATGCGCTCACCACTAGGAAATTTATCTTTAGTTCTAGATCATTTCTTTTCTTGGTTAGTTTCCAATTATTGTTTCTTGTCTTGCCTTTTGGTTCTTTGGAAAATAATTTGACCCCCTCGTCTTTGTGGTAGCTCCTGAAATTTTGGGGAAATGCTATCATGTCACCCCAGACCCTCTTTTCATTAGACTGGACATACCCAATCCCTGTAACTGTTCTTCATGGCATTAATCAATTCTTCGTGCGTTAATCAATCAGTTCTTGATTTCATGGCAGCCCCTTTGTGTCTCCAGCTCAAGCAATCATATGGGCTGCAGAAATCCAGAGGACCACTTGATGGCAACCAAGGCTGACAGAAATGTCAAATGCATAGTGCCATCTCTCAGCTATTTGGAGCTTTGCAGTGGTGGGCTCCTACAGATGTGGTCCACTCTATCGCACCGGTAGCAGCGGGCTGGTGATGTCATCAATAGGCTACCGACCCAGTGCGGTCAGTTGCCGGAGCCGCCATCTTTTTTCATGAATTTTTAGGTGATTTTTTGCTTCTGCGCATGCACGGAAGTGAAAAATTGCCAAAATTGTGCATGCGCGCATGTCCCCTTGCGAGATTTCAGCGCGATTTTGCTTCCACGCATGCGGGAGGGGGCACGCATGCGTAGCAAGCATGCACATGAAACATGGAGATGCGCGCACAGCGCACCTGTAGCAAGATAAGTGAGCAACACACCCCTGATCCATAGGTCAGTGTTTCTCAATCTTGGTTCCTTTCAGATGTGTGGATTTCAATTCCCAGAATTTCCCAGACAACAGCTGAAAACGGAATCCTTGATTTCCACCATCCTTTTCATGTCCCCCCCCCCACACACTTTGTCTAGTTCTGAACACCACTATATATATCAAGGGTCCCCAAACTTGGCAGCTTTAAGACTTGTGGACTTCAACTCCCAGAATTCTCCAGCCAGCGATGCTGCTGGATAATTCTGGGAGTTGAAGTCCACAAGTCTTAAAGTTGCCAAGTTTGAAGACCTCTGATATATATATTAAAAAAACATATTGAGATCCTAGAAAATGTGAGAGAAGAGCAACAAAGATGATTAAGAGTCTGGAGGCGAAATTGTATGACAAGTGGCTGATGGAGCTAGATATATCTAGCCTATCGAAGTGAAAGATTAGTGGGGACATGACTAGCTGTCGTCCAGTACTTGAGGGGCTGTCACAAAGAAGAGACTTATTCTGTATGGCACCAGAGGGCAAGACAAGAACTGATGGGTCGAACCTTGTCAAAGAGAGATCCAACTAAGGGGACATTTTCTGACACTGAGAGCAATTAATAATGGAGAAGCTTGCCTCCTGATGATGTGGGTGCTCCATCACTGAGGTTTTCAAGAATAGAATGGACAACCATTTGACTGGGATAGTGTAAGGTCTCCTGCCTTGAGCAAGGGGTTGGACTAGAAGACCTCTGAGGTTCCTTCCAGCCCTATGATTTGAGGTTTTGCACTCTCATGATTAGATAAAACTTTGTGTCTACATATTGTTATGCAGAATATCACCTGGGGGCTCTTCAATTTAAGCTGCTTAACTCCTCTTGGTTTTTTTTAATGCATAGAAAGCCTCATTGCATTTTATAAATTACTTCCTTAATTGTACAACATATTGTTCCCATACAAGGAAAAAAAAATCAGTAATGTGATTTTCTTGAAAAAGAGAAAATGCCAAGATAGCCAGCTTCCATGGCTCATTAAAATGTTGTCTATAAGCAAGGAAGTATCTTTTCCTTATGGACATACTTTTATTCATATGCATATTTTGATAATCATTTAATCAACTAAAATACAGTCAACTACAGGTGGTCCTCAACTTACAGCCAAATCTGGGATTCAGAAGCAGTTGTGTGTGATTCTCAGAATTCTGAAAGTTCATTTTTCATAGTAGGAACATAGCAAATTAGTCACGACAAATTTATTTATATTGTGAGCTTAGCAAATGCTGCTTTAGGAATGCTTTGCTCACTGGAGCTCAATGAGGGTATCAGGAGAATAAATGCAAGAATCTACACAGAGAGGAGTCATTTAAGTGGAATGGGCAGTATAAAAATGTGATAAATTAAAAATATAATAAATAGCCTGCTGTATCTCTCCAAAGATACTCTCCAAATTTTCTGGGTTGCTAGCATAGGTAGAGAAAAAGTAAACGCATGCCATGCCCAATATTTATTTATTTATTTTATTTAGTTTGTCAAACATGTACAAGATAACAGGTATAAGTATAAACATGGACATGAATGAAGGAAATAAGTACTAAATAAATGGGGACAGTAGGATAGGGACGGTAGGCACACTGGTGCACTTATGCACGCCCCCTTTACGGACCTCTTAGGAATGGGGGTGAGGTCCACGGTAGATAGCTTAAGGTTAAAGTTTTGGGGGTTAGAGGATGTAATAACAGAGTCAGGTAGTGCATTCCAGGCATTGACCACTCTGTTGCTGAAGTCGTATTTTCTGCAGAAACATGCATTTCATTACACTTATGGATAGAGAAAAATATTAAACTTAGCTGATAGCCTTACCTATGATTATTAGTTATGACAGCAGTAGGAGAAATACCTTAACTATAATCTGCACTTAGGCCTTGATTTAGTTAATTTTCTTTAACTATGGTTGATTCAACCCGATGGCTAATTTAGGGATACAGACAAACAAATCTTTGCCAGGAATGATCTACTATGTCATTTATGGAATGGACTTTTGGCAAAATTCTTCTCCATGATGAACACTACCCATGCCTTAATGTGTGGTACAAAAGAGATACAGGTAGTCCGCGACTTATGACCACAATTGAGTCCAAAATGTATGTTGTTAAGTGAGACATTTGTTAAGTGAGCTTTGTCCCATTTTACAACCTTTCTTGCCACAGTTGTTAAGTGAGTCACTCCAGTTAATAAGTTAGTAACCCGGTTGTTAAGTGGGTTACTTTGACTTTGCTAGTGAGAAGGTCCCAGGATCATATGACCCTGCGACACAGCACCGGTCATAAAGATGAACCAGTTGCCAAGCATCTGAATTCTGAACATGTGATCATGCTGCAAAGGTTGTAACTGTGAAAAACAGTCATAAGTCACATTTTTCAGTGCCGTTGTAACTTTGAACGTTCATTAAATGAACTATTGTAAGTCGAGGACTACCTCTAATTCATCAAGATTAATTTTGAAATGGAATAAAAGGTATTTGAGGCTAGCCAAGACATATTTACCTGTAGTCCTGTCATTGAGCCTGGAAGTATGGTTATAAATCATGGTTGTTAAGCAGGTCATCATGTCACTGCACCCAATTTTACAACCTTTTTGTGGTGGTTTTTAAGCAAATGCGGCTGTCATTAAATGAATCCAGCAAAAAACACCAAAAATAGTGGTCACGTGACTATGGGAAGCTGCAAATAGTCATAAATACATAGAAAATCTCTATTCTATGTAATGTTCCACTTCGTCTATCGCCTCATGAAGCACCACCTAGAACAGAGATGGTATCAGAATGTAAATTGATGACATTCTTCTTCTTCTTGTGCCATATCCATCATCGGATGTTGGCGATCATGTTGGCAATCCTATTTTTATCAATAGCCGCACAAAAAAGTGCTGCTGAGTTTCCGGTCCCTTAGATTTTGAAGCCATGATGTTCTTCTTCTGCCTGGACCTCGTTTGTCTTCAATTTTTCCCTGGAGGATTAAGTGAAGTATGCCGTATTTTTCCAGGTGTCGCATCACATCAATAATGGGTTTCACTTACCTTTGCTACCAGTTCGGATATGTGTGCGCGCATGCGCAGATCGTCCGTGATGACGTCTGGGCGGGTGGACGGAGCCACTGCTGCTACCGGTTCACCCGAACCAGGGTGAATCAATAGCAACCCACCCAGAGGTGAAATGCTCCCGGTTTGGGTGGGTCGGTTGGTTGTCGTAGAACCGATTGAACCGATAGCGATTGTTCTTTTACCCTCTGCGCATGCGCAAAGCATTCTGCGCATGCACAGAGGGTAAAAGAACCCAAATGGCGGCATCCAGGCGGGTGGGGGAAGAGGGTGGGGGAAGCTTCGCGCTGCAGTCACTATCGCCTCTATCACCTCTATGATGACCGACCGGCCCGCCCGAACCGGGAGCATTTCACCCCTGAACCCACCACTGCATCACATGTCCAAAATATACTCTGGGAAAGCATATGTTTTCAGGGGGAGCCTGGAACCCCCACAGAGCAAGTCCCCGGGTGGCGGATTGGGGGCTCCTACCCAGTATGGCTTTTATGCTGTAATGACAGGTTGGAGAGAATCAAATACCTCCCGTGGACCAACAGACCTAGTGAGTGACAGCTGGCTCATCAGTATCGACTGAAGGCGGAGACCAAATTGGTCGGAATGGCTTCAGAAGAACAGCACATGGTGTGGTGGCAGCCACTTGAACAGCATGATCCCAGCAGTGTAGAAAGCAAAGGGAAGACTACTATACTACACTATATATTTCCCAGGAAAATCATGTTAATGGTGGCAAAACCTAATAATGTCCCCAAGTACGGGCGCCCCTTAAATGGAGCAGGGGTGCTAAGAATCTCTCAGCCCGCTAGAAGCATGATACACCCAAAACTATGAATTGGAACGTGGAATCTGAGAAGCCTGTATGAATCTGGGAAAACACACAACACTATCAAAGAAATGTCCAAATACAATATCTCTATATTGGGAGTGAGTGAAATGCGCTGGCCTGAAAATGGAATGTGTAGATGACATATCGGGACTTATTGATATTTGAAAAAGAGGGGTTCAAGATAAAGACAAGAGGACAATTAGTAAGTGAAGGATTCGTTTGTGATTGGTTTATAGAATTTTTGAAAGATTTAAACTTGATTAAAAAAATGTTTTCTTTTCACAGGAGCTAATTCTGAACCGGATGTCAGTTTATGTTCTGAAGTTGTCAGAATTTCAAAACCAGGTTATGAGTAGCTCATCATAACTTCAAATGGTTGCTGAGTAACTGGTTGTAACTTGGGGGACCAAATAGCAATAGCAATAGCACTTAGACTTATATACTGCTTCATAGTGCTTTACAGCCCTCTCTAAGCTGTTTACAGAGTTCAGCATATTGCCCCCAACAATCTGGGTCCTCATTTTACCCACCTCGGAAGGATGGAAGGCTGAGCCAACCTTGAGCCTGGTGAGATTTGAACAGCTGAACTGCTGAACTAGCAGTAGCCTGCAGTGCTGCATTTAACCACTGCACCATCTCGGCTCTAAAATGTATAATCAAACAGTGTTACATGATCTATGCAATGGTTGCAGGAAAGCTGACAAAATTAAATAACCCTATTGCTGGCTGGGAGGCAATTCCATCAATGAATTTGGGAAACTTTTGTTTTTCTCCAAGCTCTGAAGCAAACCTTGGGGATGAATCCAATACATGGATTTTCAGACATGAATTTTGTGAGGAGCCACTAACCTTGCAAGTTGTTTCCTTCCCACCAAAATCCAAAGGTATAGCCATAAATAGCATAGAAATAGCAATAGCATTTAGTCTTACATACCACCCCATAGTGCTCTACAACAGTCTCTGGGCGGTTTAAAATATAGAAATATTATTTGCATATTGCTCCCAATAATCTGAGTCCTCATTTTACCGACTGCGGAAGGATGGAAGACCTTGAGCCTGTCAGGATCGAACTTCAGGCTGTCGGCAGAGTTAGCCTGCAATACTGCACTTTAATTTCTGCACCATCAAGGGGCACCTGAAGCAGCTATTTTTCTAATACTTATTAAGCCTGGAGAATCCCATTTCCATTTTGACCATGGAAGGAATATTGAATATATAAAAATAAAGCAAAAGTTCATATGGATATTATTCTAGTTTCTCTTGTATGAATATCGAAGGTTAAAAAAAACTCAACTTCCTTCATGCCAATGAACTGAATTCATTGGTGTAAAGTATCCATATTCTCTGCAATAAAATTACCCCATTTTATGACCTTGGAAATCCTTTCCTACTGCAACTGTCAAAAATTAGCCACATGGTTTCCTGCCATTTTGAGGTAGAGACTGCTAAGTTAATCAAATAAAAATAGCAAATGGGAGAAAATCTTTTACTCAAACTTCCTCAAATCCCCAAATAAGTTACCCAGACCTAATCCACATATCAAAGGATAAGGTCTGTAAACCCAGATAGAGTTAATTAAATTCCAGTGGAACTGCATGTTCACAAGAAAAAACATCATAGGTGACATACTTACACACACACACACAAACACACACACACCTCAAATGTCACCCTAGAATCACCACATAAATTTTTCCACATCCATGACAAGCTCCCCTGTGTCATTGTACCCCATTTCTCTGCAAAAGTAGCTGTCCCCAAAGTAGTTCCCTCTGCTTTGGGGAATAACTATTTCTCTTTTCCTCACAGAGGTCTAGATCTCATTTTTATTTATTTTTGTGCAACCCCAGCTTGAGTTGGAACCTAAATTATTCCTCCAACAACTCTCTCTTACACACTTCCACATTGGAAAAGGAGAGCTATGTTAGTCTACGGGAGCCTAGCACCTTTTTCAGCCAACAAATCTTACTAGAAAGCATAAACTTTTATGAGCAACAGCTGAGTTTATGCCTTTTAATAAAATCTGATGGTTTGAATAGTACCAACAGACTTTGTGACACTTATTTAAGTAAGCTGTGTTGAATCCAGTGGAGATACTTCCACATTGATGTAGAGAAATGTTAACCATATATCCTAACCATATTTTGCAATGCATGTCTTAAAACTTTTTTTAGCAGCTTCCAGAGAGATAAGAATATTATTTTACTAAAGGGAGAACAACCAGACAAGATGGGCCCAGGAAAAATTAGTCTGTTGGTGCCAAAACAATAAAGTTTCCGGGTTTCCTGGATCAACCTTCTTTTTGGTCAACCTACCTACAGGTATGGAAAAATGGTCGAAGCAGGCTGAGCCCAAATTCTCTAATTCAGAAATACTTTAATAAGCCACAATCTTCTGTGCCTGTCTTGCCTTCTTTTCCAACAACCTCATTTAGAAAGAAAATAAAGTGTGTATAAGGGAGCATTTTAAACTCCTAGATGCCCCATGCATGCATATGATTATGGTTGAGAACATGATTAAATACATAATCCCCAAAGATCCTTAAAAACAACTGCTTGGATGGGAGTTAAGCTCTTATTTAACCTTCCCTCTGCCATTTCTCCCACCAGCAAGCGATACAAGAATTCTGTGTAAATGTCAACCTTCTCTCTACTCTAATCCAGCCAGCTCCTTTGTAGAAGGCCCAGTTGCCAGATCCATTTATTTTTAGAGAGAACACCTGAAATCCATCTAACTAACAGCTTTCACAGCAACCGGGGTCCAACAACTCACTGCCAAAGAGAGAACATGAGAGAGCATTTACACCCCAATTTTATTTTTAGCACTCAGAGAGCCTCTGGACTATGGTCTGCTTAAATTCATCAGCAAACCACCAAGGTGCATTTCCTAATGTTTTTAATAATAATTAAAAAAAATGTGTGAACAGTTTGGATAGGCACAACACATCTAAAATAACCAAATAGTTCTGCCACTTATCACTTGAATGAAAATGTTTCTGTCTGTGCCCCCCCTCTCTCTCATCTATCTATCTATCTATCTATCTATCTATCTATCTATCTATCTATCTATCTATCTATCTATCTATCTATCTATCTATCTATCTATCTATCATCTCTCTCTCCCCCCTCCCCCTCTCTTCCTCCTCCTCCTCCTCTCTCCCCCACCCTCTCTCTCTCTCTCTCTCTCTCTCTCATCTATCTATCTATCTATCTATCTATCTATCTATCTATCTATCTATCTATCTATCTATCTATCTATCTATCTCTATCTATCTATCTATCTATCTATCTATCTATCTATCTATCTATCTATCTATCTATCTATCTATCTATCTATCTATCTATCTATCTATGCATTTATTCATTATAGTTTTCAACCAGTCGTAGAAGTTGCATTTTTAATTATTTACAGCCTTACTCTAAATATTCTGCATTGGAACAGGAAAAAAAAAAGGAAAGGAAAGGAAAGGGGAAAAAAACCCCTACATGCATGCATAGAAGCAACGCACAGACTTCTTTATTGCAGCCCCAACAGAGGTGGGCTCCTACCAGTTCGGACCGGTTCTATAGAACCGTTAATAACTTGGCGGCCTGGGTCGCTGGAACCGGCAGCAACCCAGGCCTGCCACACATCCGAGCTGGTTCTCTCGGTGGCGCCTTAGGCGCTGCCATCTTGTTTTTTGTTTCTGCGCATATACAGAAGCTTTTTTTAGTATTGCGCATGCGTGCGGGGATGGTGCGCAATGCACGCCCACCTGCGCTGCGCATCCCTGAGCGAACCGGCAGTAGCAGAATCCGAAACCCACCCCTGAGCCCAACATAAGTAAAGATTAAAAGAAATTGTGGGCCACAACAGTTACTTCCTGTGTGAGAAATAAGAAGCCTGTTTGACTCTTCTTAACTTCATCCTTTGTTTAGATTCACACAATGCAGCATTTCTGTGGAAGCCTCTGCAAAGATGGAGGCTGACTTTGAAGTTAAATTAGGGCTACTGTATCTCGGCTGCAAAAATTCAGATACCCACTAGAGAGCAGCAAAGGTTAGGTTTGCTACTCTCTAGTGGTCACTTGGGATTTTTACAGCTCAAATTTGGTTACTTTAATTAAGCATAAAACAGTGTTGCAAAAACGGCCACTAGTGGGTAGACACTGACCATCTGGGCACAATCTAGCAAACTACAGCCGCGAGAGACATGAATGGTTTTTCTCTTTCTCTCTAAATGCCTAGACAAGTATAGGTGAGCTAACTTGATGACGTAGGAGCACTCGCAAAAACGCTACCCATCTCCTTAGGAAAACCATGGCAACCGATCCAAGCCTCACATAGCCTGGCAGCAGGAGGAAGGAAATCCACTCACTTAGAAGCACTTCAATCTGTTCTTTGCCAAAGCAATATCTGTATTTCTCCATCTAAGCCTCTTTGGAAGATATCTCTCAAAAAATGGGAGAGGATGTAAGGGGGGGAGGGGACCCCTTGCTTTTGAGGAATTTGTACAGATATTTTTATAGAATGCATCTAAATATGATCAAAATGTATTCTATTTATCAAGTGACGGGCTAAGAGTTGAGTATGATCACAACCTCATGTGCTTTTTGTCCATTTTACAGATCAGGTGCCAAGCAACAAGTCATTCTGAGTCCCACACTCAGATGGTAGGTTGCTCCTGAGTTGCTGTCTCCAACATCAATTCATTCCTTAATATGAATATTGAGCCGAGGTGGTGCAACAGTTAGAGGCAGGTACTGCAGGCCACTTTAGCTGACACTGATCCGCAGGGTCAGCGGTTCAAATCTCACTGGCTCAAGGTTGACTCAGCCTTCCATCCTTCCAAGGTAGGTAAAATGAGGACCCAGATTGTTGGGAGCAATATAAATATACATTGCTTAATGGTGTAAACTGCTTAGAGCAGTGATGGCGAACCTATGGCACGCGTGCCACAGGTGGCACGTGGAGCCATATCTGAGGGCATGCAAGGTGTTGCCCTATGTTAGCTCCAGTGAGTATGTGCGTGCTGGCCAGCTGATTTTTGGCCTTCTTTGGGGGCGTTTTTGCTCTTCCCAGGCTTCAGGAAAGCCTCCTGAACCCTGGGGATGGCA